>CAUJNA010000531.1:7500-22500 GCA_963377175.1 Effrenium voratum | reverse complement strand
GGCGTCTAAGGGTTTTTTTCCCCCCCCCGCCCGTGTTTGGCTTGCTTATTCTTTCTTCTTTGTTTTTTTTTGGGGGGGGGTCTAACGGTTCTTTGGCGGTTTTTCGTGCTTGGCTTGCCCTCTTCTTTTTGGGGGGGGAAGTGTGTCCCATTTCGGGGGGACTCCGGATCACTTTTGGGGGGGTCTCCGGAGATGTCTGCGCAGAACGTTTGGGACTCGTCTACCCCACGGCTTCGACTCCCCCAGCCACAGTGGGGCAGTTCTGAAAGTGTGTCCAAGGCCGGAAAAATCGGACCCAGCAAATATATATATATATATATATACCTGGAGTCTCCATGACCCTTTAAACATGGGTCCATGACCCCATTGTTTTGGGTAATGATGGCATTTGTTAAGGGTCATGGAGACTCCAGGTGTATATATATATATATATACGTATATGTTTTGCCTGGTTCGTGGAAAACAAAGCGACCCCAAAAAAGCAAAAGAACAAAACGAGGAGCTAATTCTGGGGAAGAAGTGAAGGCCGACTCCGAAGACCCCGAAAGTGAATCTATCTGCAGCCATGCGCTTTGTTCGCTTCGCTCGTTAGCTCGTGATTCCTTGGAGAATGTTGGCGGGCGCAATGGAACAAGCCACACACCAAGGGGTAGAGCAGCATTCACTGGCAACTCAAGGTGACGCTCTCTACTGTCCACGCAAAGTACCTGCACCTGTAAATCAACATAGAACCAACACAAAAGGAGTCTGCTGATAATTTGCAGTGGGATAATTATCATATAGTTCATCAACAGGGAAAAAAACGCCACTCCACACTGCTTGGTTGACGTTGGAAGGCAAAAAACAACTTTAGCAGTTAAGTGGTTGGATAATCCAACCACTAAACCACAAGCAAAAAAATGTAAAAACCAAAATGTTCCCCAACACCAACCATGACTGCGCACATTCAGCCATCGAGATCCTAGTCGTGAGCTGGCCACGTCATCCACCTTTCTGACTGGAATACCTGGAGTGCCACGGGAAACCAAACACCTGGAGTCTCCACCCTTTAAAAATGGGTCCATGACCAACCATTATTTTGGGTAATGACCAACCATTTTTTAAGGGTCATGGAGACTTCAGGCACCGCTTTGCGTTGCTTCCATCTTTTTTCGGAGTAATATAAGGGTTTGAGCAGTCGGGATAGAGTTGCACGGTACTTGAAACCACATTCAGTCATGATAGGTGGTGTATATATATATAAACATATGTATATATATATATATATATATATCGGTTTGTATCTTTTTAGGGGCCCAAAAACATGGTGGGTTTTCCTTTTGGTTTCCCTGAAAAGACAGCCCCATATACGTCCTTTTATCATGCGCCTCCGAACACCCTTGGGGGGTCCATCCGCCTTGATCGGCCCAACTCTTTCGCTGGCCTGGCTATCCTTTAGCTTCTCTTCGGTCAGGCGCGTGCCCTCTGGGAAGATGGTGAGCGTGTACGGGACGCCCTGAGCCGTCAAATAATATACCTGGAGTCTCCATGACACCCAAAATAACGGGGTCATGGACCCATTTTTAAAGGATCACGGAGACTCCAGGTACGTAGGGCTGGATAACGAGTAACCATTAGATAAGAAAGGGTAGATGAAACCATTCGGGAAAACACATGACAAACAAAGCACGATATTTGTTATGCCCGAATGTTCTCTTCGGGGCAAAGGTTTGGGGGTAGTGGCACCCCTCTTGGTCACAATTCGGCGTGTGACAACCAACTTATGACTAGGGTCGCACCACGACCGCGAACATGATGGATTCGCAGGGCGACTGTGTGGGGGCAGGCAAACTAGGAAGAAAGTTGGAGAAGCGGTAATGTCCAAATGGGATTAAAGAATGCACCCGGAATAAAGACAACTGGGTGGCCCAAAAGAATTAGTAAATGCATCTGGAATAAAGACAAGCCCCTGGCCCCCCCCCGCCCATGAAAAGCTACCCCTGGTCCTTGGATCTTTGGTACCTTGTTCCTTAAATCCAAAATTGTCAGCTTTACCAAACCCATGTTTTCTTACATGTCTCTTGTTTAAAACCTGCCCACAATCAAACCCACAAAGGGGGTAGTACTTCAGCCCCCAACTTGACATTATTTCAGGGGCCCCCGAAATAAAGTCTTGTTGCCTGGCCCCCCCAAGAAAAACAAAAGGAAGCTCCAGCAATACTAAATCAAATGGAAACTCAAGTCTACCGATACTAAATCAAATGGAAACTCTGTTCCAAATCTCAAAAAGGAAGCTCCAGCAATACTAAATCAAATGGAAACTCAAGTCCAGCAATACTAAATCAAATTGAAACTCAGTTCCAAATCTCAAAAGGAAGCTCCAGCAATACTAAATCAAATGGAAACTCAGTTCCAAATCTCAAAAGGAAGCTCCAGCAATACTAGATCAAATGGAAACTCAAGTCTACCAATACTAAATCAAATGGAAACTCACTTCACCTGGATCTCAAGATTCTATTCTGGGTACCCCCTTCGTTGAGGGGGGGGGGGTCCCCCCTTTACTATATAATCCAATTTGGACACTATTGAAACAATGGGGTGTGCTTCGACATGTTGCCAGACAGGTGCTTGCATCACCTTGTGCCCCATCCATATTCAAGAAGTGTGGCAGCAGGCACTGAATGTCAACGATAGATGCTACCGGGTGCTACCGTGGCTCAGAGTACGGCCGAAGAAACGTTCATAGTTCTGAAAGGGTGAGAACTTTTTGTGGTTGGTAGGGACTGAATCTGAATGTCTCCTGAATTGATACCCAAATAAACATGACATCTGACAGAAACACCCAGTGGAGATGGGAACAGGATGTTCCCTGCCTTTTTGGGACAGGCTTGGCGTAGCTCCTGCATGTGCCAAAAAGATGGTCGACACAAAACGGCAGCCTGGAGTCTCCTTCTGATCCTTTAAAAATAGGTCCATGACCCCAGTATTTTGGGTAGTGACCCCATTTTTAAAGGGTCATGCAGATTCCAGGAGGAGACAAGCCCAAGGACATACATCGGCCAATTCCAACTTCGACCCGAATGTCTCCGCGTGTCGGCGCAGTGTGCCGGTGGACCCATCCCCAAAACGGAACCCTACGCAACAAATCAAATGCCCTGGTGCAAACATATGGGCTGATTAGGACCCCGGTTTCATGTTGGAAAGCATGGAAAGATGTTGGGTGTCAAAGCTGGTACCCTCAAGCATTGTAGTGTTCCTTTTGGCTTCCTTTAAAGCAAAAACAACAGTACCCTATAAACGCAAATGCACACACACACACACGCACGCATGCTCCAAAAGGGCAATCACACAAATTTGTGGACTCCCGTTTTGCGCAACCAAGGCTGCGGCAGACTTGCGATAGTCGTGCTGCCGCTTGTAACCTCGTCTCGAGGTTGAACCCAGCCAACCCTGTGGCTGGGGGAAACAAGAGACAGGATCCAAGTAGACAGGTGTTTCAGCCTGGAGTCTCCTTCTGATCCGAAATAAGAATGGGTCCATGACCCTTTCCATTATTTTGGGTAATGACCCCTTCCATTTTTATTATGGGTCATGGAGACTCCAGGAGGATCGTTTCTCGGCAAAACTGAAACAGAGCGTGTTGTTTTGCTTACGAAACCCTTGTTTTAGCTGACGTGGCAGTCAGCGAGCATGTTAAACGATATGCGTCGCTTGCTCGTGGGCGTTTTGAGCGCTTCCCCTCAAGAATTGCAGCGGGCTCCTTTGTCTACGCGTTTCTCAGCTGCTCTTGCACCTGGCTGCTGTCTCCTCCGACCTCTGCATGACCCCAGGTCACAACGGCCCCAGACTCAAGAACGGCAGCAAAAGCCTCACAGGTTGCTTGTATGTGCTGGACGTTCCTGAGCTGCTCTTGCACCTGGCTGCTGTCTCCTCCGGATTTTGGATTACCCCACGTCACAACATCCCCAGATTCAAGAATGGCAGCAAAAGCACCACCATCCAGACATGTAGTTGCTTGGATGTGCTGGACGTTCCTCAGCTGCTCGTGCACCTGGCTGCTGTCTCCTCCGGATTTTGGATTACCCCACGTCACAACATCCCCAGATTCAAGAATGGCAGCAAAAGAACCACCAACCAGACATGTAGTTGCTTGTATGTGCTGGACGTTCCTCAGCTGCTCGTGCACCTGGCTGCTGTCTCCTCCGAATTTTGGATCACCCCACGTCACAACATCCCCAGATTCAAGAATGGCAGCAAAAGCACAACCATCCAGACATGTAGTTGCTTGGATGTGCTGGACGTTCCTCAGCTGCTCGTGCACCTGGCTGCTGTCTCCTCCGGATTTTGGATCACCCCACGTCACAACATCCCCAGATTCAAGAATGGCAGCAAAAGCACCACCATCCAGACATGTAGTTGCTTGGATGTGCTGGACGTTCCTCAGCTGCTCGTGCACCTGGCTGCTGTCTCCTCCGAATTTTGGATGACCCCACGTCACAACATCCCCAGATTCAAGAATGGCAGCAAACGCTGCACCAGTTGCTTGGATGTGCTTGACATTCCTCAGCTGCTCTTGCACCTGGCTGCTGTCTCCGCCGTGTTCTGGATCACCCCAGGTCACAACAGCCCCAGATTCAAGGATGGCAGCAAAAGCACCATAAAGCCAATACCCAGTTGCTTGGATGTGCTGAACGTTTCTCAGCTGCTCTTGCACCTGCCTGCTGTCTCCGCCCCAGGATGCCTCACCCCAGGTCACAACAGCCCCAGATTCAAGAATGGCTGCAAAAGCACCATTAGTTGCTTGGATGTGCTGCACCTTCCTCAGCTGCTCTTGCACCTGGCTGCTGTCTCCGCCCCAGGATGCCTCACCCCAGGTCACAACAGCCCCAGATTCAAGAATGGCTGCAAAAGCACCATTAGTTGCTTGGATGTGCTGCACCTTCCTCAGCTGCTCTTGCACGTGACTGCTGTCTCCGCCAGAATTTGGAACGCCCCAAGTCACAGGCTTGACCCCATGCTCAAAACAAGTGAACGCTTTTTTAGTGGCAGCCAGTTTGCCAAGCTGAACAACCGCAGCCACAGCATCCCCATCTTGCACGCCGGCATCACTCAGTGTGGCTGTCAAATCAAGCTGCCGGCCGTTCGCGGTGAGCTTCAAGCGGCGCTGGAAATGCTGCTGAGCTGCAGCTCTCAGCTCGCTGATGGTTGTCTCCCGTGAGACTTCTACGGAGCAACCTTCTCCGCTGGGTAAGTGAACATCCACCTTCATCGCGCCTTCGGAAGGTGCAAATCCGGGTGAAATACATAATAGAGAACCACCTCATCAAAAGTGGCTGGCGCACATAAAACCCCAAAGTGTCCCAATGGAATTTCACCCCCATATTGCCACTTCCAGTCAACGTGAAAGAACAAATGCCCTCTCACCCTCGCCTGATAACACTGCCAAGCGCTGTGGGCGAAGCTCATGCAAAAGCAGTATGCGGCTCAAATAGATGCTATATGACTAGGCATTCAACTGGCCTGTCCAGCCAAACCAGAAGCCAACGTTGGACCAACCAACATGACAAGCTTTATACAGGGTTTGGGGAAAAACACCAAAACAGACATGGTTGACACAGACCCCTGACACATCAACCACCCAGTCACTCATCAGGGAGTGTCTTTGTTTTGGAGGGAATCGCCTCCCCCTGGCATACCCGATCATTATTTTCCTGCTGGTGTCCAAACAGCCTACAGTATCAATTCAACATGCTCGCAAGAGCAACAATGTGTGCCACAGACCTGCACGCCCTTGCAGTAGGGCAGACAAGTTGGCTCATGTGTTGGAAAGCAAGCGCATATCTGTCTCGGAAAATGAAACAGGGTGTGGGAGCTCTGAGAAAGCTGAAAGGATCGCCGTAAATGGAACGACTCTGAAAGCCAAAAAAAAATCATAGCATGCCATGCCCATTGCCATTCAATGTTGTGCTTCATACTGTGCTACCGAGCTGTGTTCCAGCAAGCCACACTATGTATGCCTCCTACACAAGCTTGTGGGGCTTGGAATAGGGTGTCAGCATTCCATCACATCATGTCATTGTCTTTGTGTCTAATACGCACACACACTCCCACTCTCTCTCTCTCTCTCGCATTCTCTCGCTCTCTCTCCCTTCTCCTGGCGACCCAACTCCTTCCATCCATCCATCCATCCGTCCATCCGTCCATCCATCCATCCATCCATCCATCCATCCATCCATCTGCACGCCCGCGCCGCCCCGCCCGTCTACCCGCCGCATTGCACGCCCGATCGCCCGGCGCCAAATTCACCCATCGTCTACCCCAAAAAACTTGTTTAAAAAAAGAGAACTATTTCTGGGGAAGATTAACTGTTCTTCTGGCTCTGGACAAGACTACGGGAATCCCGAAAATCCAAAATCCATGCTATTCACAGGAAGCAGAAGACTGTTCTCTCTGTCTGTTTCCTTCGTTCTCTCCAAGTGCCGGCCAGCGGCCAGCTTCCAAGCGCTGCCGGGCTGCTTCCCAATTCCTGGCGCAGGTCCGGTTGCTCTCCTCGGGCAGAAACCACGTGCCTTTCGGGCAAACATCGCGCATATATGTTCCTGGAGTCTCCATGACCCTTTAAAAATGGGTCCATGACCCCATTAGTTTGGGTAATGACCCAATTTTTTAACGGGTCATGGAGACTCCAGGTTTATGTAGGCCTGGTACGTGGGTTGCTGCTGCGTCAAAATGGGGGGGGGGGGGTGACACGGTTTCCCTGCGGTTTCTCTTTGAAGTCAACCTAACAAGGGTAGCCTCCGAAAAAAATGAGCCCCCCATATCTGGGCTATCTTGGAAAACTCTCCAGGTGATGCCGGGGACTCGAAGACATGGAGGTGTGACCCCCTTTTTGGATGCCTGGACACCCTTATGTGACACTGTTTTCTTGCCCATGCGGCTTGGGCCACAAAGAAAAATGGCCATACAGCTTTCCAGGTGGCTTGTAAAGGTGAACCCAAACTGGGCAGTCCGGTTTCGGCTCCCCTGCTACGAGTGTCTAACTTCTCGTGGGTCAAATGGGCTAACAAGCTAACACCCCCACTAAACCCTAAAACGTTAACAAGCTAAGGGCTGAGAGCCACCGAGCAAAGGGGAACGAAGATGAAACAGATCGTTTTGGCTTTCGCCTAAATCAAGACACACCCACAGACTCAGTTGTTCAGTGACCATGGAAAGAACAGGGAACCCTTTTTGGGGAAGGCCATTTTTAGTGGGGCAGCCACCAAAAAAAGAGGAGAAATGGGTGAGCAGAAAAATGGCCATGGGTCAAAAGCCAAATCGTACCCCCGGTGAACATCCCAAGTCCCACTAAAATAGGTTCTAAAATGGGTGGTGCACCTACCCCAAAATGGGATCCAATTGGTTTTGACCCACAGCCAAATGACTCCAGTTGGTTTGCAGCTGCTTCCTTAGCACATGTTCATGCACGAACCCGCGTGCGAGCACCTTTTGGCGTCTTGTCTCCAACACCTCCATGCCAGGTCCTTCCCGACCTCATGTGGGAACATGGGCAAACCCCTGACCTCAAATCTTTGGTCCTAGAATCGCACATGGGGTCCTAAAATGGCGGGACCCCACTTTCAACTTTACAGGGAAGCCAAAAACAAGCCAAGGATGGGGTCCTTATCCACATCCCCGCGAACAACTCCCGCGCCTGTTGATGCAAATGAAGTCCGCCGCCCACCTAACGCTGCCCATTGAACATGCCGCTGGCAGAAAATCCCCCCAGGTAGACCAAAACGCAGGGGTTGCTTGATGGCTAGGTCCTCCAGTTTTGGCAGTTAGAATAAGGGTACCCGATTTTTGTGCTGTAGTCTATTTTAGGGAAACCCTCCCAACCAAAAAAGGGTAAAAGGGCAGTATTGGGGGACCTAGTTGGGGTAGTAGTGAAAAAGTAGAACCCTGGGTTTGTCGGTGCCATCCAACAGGTGAATCACGGCATAGTCGTATTCACAAGGGACCTTCCTTCTCGAAGAGAAACGCCGCGGCTTTCAACGGGGGTTGCCAAAGCCAAAGCAAAGCGATTTGTCCCTGGTTTGGTCTACATTCTCACGCCCCAACTCTCCCCTTCTTCGAGTAAGGGATTAATTTAACGCTCGTGATGGGCCAAACTGGCGTCTTTTTCGCCGTTCGCCACATACCATGACCGACCAACAAAACCAGCGTACAACGGCCGAACAAAATAGAATGAGGTTGTGGGGCACTCTAGCCCAAATTACCTCACGATCACGCCGGGAAATGTTTCTCTCTCTCTCTCTCTCTGAGTGCACCATTGAGCTGCTTGGCCCCTCTTTTTGGCCCATGTCGTGTCGTGTACGCCGCAAGCAGTGGCGTGCGTTGACTTCAAGGCAGGGCGCCTGGGACTCAAAGACCCCAAGCCGAAGGCGGCGGAAACAGACCAGGAGGTAGCCACAAACTCATATGGAGGCTGGGGGGAGGGAGGGAGGGAGGGAGGGAGGGAGGGAGGGAGGGGAGGGAAGGGAGGGAGCCCAAATAAGCAACAACAAAAAAAGGCCTTGTTAAGGGCAAGGGCTGATTTGGAATCCCTCCCCCCTCCCTCCCTCCCCAACCGCCATGACAAACTAAATCGCAGCGCGCCCCTGTTTCCAACCCTCAACGTGCCTGGTGCCTGGCCCGTCTCTAGGCTTCAGCAAAAGCCATGCTTTCCCGATGGCTTTTTGTGTGTGGCACCATCCCAAAAGGGGGTGCTCAAATGGTTTGGATAGCTAAGCACTGCGATCTTCCGAACTGAGTTAACTGGGGGTACTGGCCACTTAGCTAACTAAGTGCCTATCTTTTTTCACAAACGCTCATTCCCATTGTGGCTTTCCTGCAAAAAAGTAAAGAACTCCTATCATCCAAATTCCTTTTTTGTGAACAATCACCCACTCCACCTCCCACCTACCCTTCCACCCGCCCACCTACCCACCCAGCCAGCCCCACCCAGCCAGCCCCACCCACCCTTCCACCCACCCCCCACCCCACCCACCTACCCACCTACCCACCCAGCCACCCACCCTCACCCCCGCAATGTTGATCCCATATTAATCAACTTCAGTAAACCTAATAGGAGGGCGGAGGCCCCTCCAAAAGTGGTCTGATTCCAACCACTAAACGCAGGGGCATTCCCCTATTAACAAGCTGGGGTTGATCAATATGGGGGCAATATTATTTTCCCACCTACCTACCCACCTACCCACCTACCCACCTACCCACCCTTCCCACCTAATTACCCACCCCGCCCTTTCACCCCACCCCCCCCCCCCCCCGGTATTTTCATCCCACTCGGCCAGGAGAAGCCGAAGAAGGGCAGGAAGATGAGCTCCCGCTTCACGATGGCCTTGCAACAACCTGCCGACAGCGCGAAAAGGATTTGAGGCGCTCGCGCCCGCTCCCTCGAGCCGCTCGCACCCGGGGCAGCTACCTGGAGTCTCCTTCTGATCCTTTAAAAAAGGGTCCCATGGACCAACCATTATTTTGGGTAATGACCCCATTTTTAAATGGTCATGGAGACTCCAGGTACACACGCAAGCCCAAATGACACAGAATCAAAACCCGGTGCAGTTTGCTCGGGCGCCCTCGCTCGCGAGGTCATCCACAAACAGGGGGCCCGGATAACTCAGAATCAAAACCTGAGGCAAGGCTCAAAGCGCTTTGCTTTCAAGACTCTCAGCTCTTGGTCCAAGCGCTTCAAGGGATCTTCTCAGGCTGGTCTACCCAGGACCATGCTTCAAGAATTAAGAAGGCGGATATCTGCAGCTATTTATAATTGGGATTGTCCCTTACTAACCGGATCATCTACCCGGGCTTCGATTGTGGCTCAAACGAACATCCGGAAACCAAAGCTTCTATTTGGTTAAGCCCCCTGGAAAAAATCTAAATATTTCCAGCAGTGATGAACTCCGTTTAAAACAAACAAGGGAAAATCAAAAAAAGAAGATATTCTTAAGCTTCGATTTGGTTAAGCCCCCAGGAAAAAAACATTTGCCTTTAAAACCAACAAGGGACAATCTAAAATAAACAAATGGAGGGGAACCAACCGAACAAAAACCAAGGGGGAACCAATGACCTTTTCTAGAAGTTGAACCCCGCATGGCTCGAAAAAACATTGGCACGCAAAAAGGAACCCGAATGGCTGCATAAAATCCTCATAGGGGTCGATGGCGTCCCTACCCCAACTAAAAGGGAGCTTTATTCATGACGTACGTCTTAGTGGCGGAAAACCTCTTAGTGCGGCGTGACTTGGAAGTTGGATGCTGCTAGCCACTTGCATCCGCGCAACAAACATTTGCTATTGTTGCCAGTCGATTCCGTTTTGGCAAAACGCATCACTCAATCACACAGAGTCATGACAGCAGTTCTTATCATACTGAAGCCAAAGACTGAGAGGCTTGCAGCGATTGCCAGGAATGAATCAGCCAATCTACTTACTGGGCGCATCTTGGCGTGCGTGTGTCCCAAAATTGGAAGAGGGACCATTCCGGGTGGTTCTTGCATCACAAGGACTCCCTAAGCCACACTTCCAGTGGCCACGAAAAAGGGGGCTGGAGCATAGGTGTCCTTTTGGGAAAATAGATGGCCCTGGTAGATGATTGAACCACCAGGTAAACCAGGAATCGCCCTCTATTTTTCAACCAAACAAACCAACAAGGACACCTGTGGGCTGGAGACTGCCCCGGTGCCCCGTCTGAAGCGCGTCTCTTGCGTCTTCTGCGAGCCGCGCCTAGCCCCCCGCCATTGTCCTCCACCTGGCTAACAAGCAGTTCTCAACGAACGATTTCCCGTGGGTTTGTCTCGGAACAGGGGGTGTCCTGCACAACAGGTTTCCCTTAGTGTTCCTTGAAAACAAACCCCAGAAATGAAAGGGTACCCTCAAAGAACCTTATAATGCACAACAGGCTTCTCTAGGGGTTGATTTGCATTCTTTTCAACCATCGTTCTTTTCAAAAACCGGCTGTTTCCCCTGGGTTTTTGATGGTTTCCTGAAAAGAATCGGATCCCTGGAAAGAATAGGGAAGGTACCCCTAGAGTTTCCCTGGTTTTCCTTGAAAACAACCCCCAGAAAGGGTACCCTCAAAAGAACCTTATAATGCAAGTAGGCACACGCACACACCTCAGTTTAAATACAGGGTGTTGTTGGTTCTCTACTTTATTGACAAGGGGAAGCACTCGAACCTCTGCCTGCTCGTTTCGAACGTTTGGTTTACATGCAGAAAAGAAAGTGAGAGAAAATCACAGCAAAGGACAGCTCACCTTGGCTTGACTCCTGATGTTGCGACACAACGGCTCATTCAAAAAAAAGGGGGGGGACAAAACAAAAAGAGGACATGCCCAAAACATGGGATCGAATCCCCTTTGCTGGATGCTTCAAGCCAACCAACTGGCCATTCAAAACCCATAGGCGGTTGGTTCTTCGAAAGCTTATATAGCCCTTTGTACAATCCCCCATTAAACCAGGTAGTCAACAATCCCCAAAAGTGGTCTGAATGATCAGCAACCAGGTAGTCAACAATCCCCAAAAGTGGTCTGAATGATCAGCCAAGGTTCCTATCTTACTTGCTGAGTGGATGGCCCAAAAAAAGTTTAAACTTTATATTTACCACTAAAATGGTCTTCCCAAAAAGTTTAAAGTTCATGAACTCAGGAAGTCAGCTCTATCGAAGCACCTTCAACCAGAGGGGCTCCCTCGACTGAGCCGACCGGTCGCAATCTTGACTGGTGGTCTCCAAGGCGCCTTCTTTGGGGTCAAAGCGGCGAGTGTCAGTAGCCCTGTCAGTAGCTCTTGTCGTTTTGTTCTTGGCTTTTTGCTCAAAGATAAGTTCAAAGGGAGCTGTTTGCCATGTCGAGCTTCTAGAATAATGTTCACGCCGGATGAATAAACCCTGGTTGGTTAATAGGGGTGTCCCGATTCTTTTAGTGGGGATTCACTTTTGGAGGGAACACCCCCCGAATAATGGGACGGGTTGATTAAACCTGGGTCGACATTACTCAGGTCGCCTGCAAAAGGGCTTCTCTCATACGGAGCTTGTAACTGCGTCTTGATATCGGGCAGCGCACGCCAAGTCAGTCCTTAACCCCAACAAGGGAAATAGAGGGAGCCATCACGAAGCCTTCAATCCAGAGGTACACGAAACATGCTACGAGTGCAAGAAACAGATCCAGGACTACCCAAAACCAATATCCAGCCGCCGAAATCGATGGCCAGTCTTGCCATTTGGTTTGTTTCGGAACGACTTGGTCTTCAGCCAGTGACCGGACACGGCTTCCCACAACGGACACGCGGAAACTTGTGAATCCTCCTCCTTCTTGTGGAAAATGTTGCCTCCCAAAAAAAAAACACAAAATCTGTGTGGAAGTTGTTGGCCCCTCCCCCCGCCAAATAAAAAGAAGAAGAAGAAGAAGGAAAAACTCCACTTTTGCCAGTCGCTGGGAAACTTGTGTCATATTCCAAACGTCAAAAGGCGAAAGCCGAGGTCGGCAAACCGCCCGTTCACGTGGCTTTCGTGTGCGCTGGGCGGTGTTTCCCAACACCAGCCATGTTGCTTGATGCGAGGTGGTCCTGTCTGAAACAAATGGGCCACTAAATGAGGAAACTTGAATCCCGCCGACATCAGGCTTCCTAAAACAGGAATTAGACGACCACGGCCTCGAGCCGCCCCACCATCTGAAACGGCGTCACCATTTTTTACAACCCCATCCCCCCCCCCCCCAACAAAGCGCGTCAAAGATCTGATCGACAAAACCACGGATGCGCCAACTCCTTTCAACGTGTTTTCACCACAGCTCCTTAAGTAAACTCCTTCCAGAAGCCCCAGTGGTCTTGCTTGAACGCCCAAAGAAACAACGGCGATTTCCCTCCCAACCGCCCCATCCGCGCCATAAGCCCGATCAGCCAGTCCAGGTCCCCTCGATGGTTGGACATGATCAGGGACTGCGCAGGGCCAAAAACCCATCGACCCCGACCCACGAGCAGAAAATCCACACGGAACCCTTCGACTTTCCTGGTTTGGATCATGCTCCTTGGAGCCGCGCAGGGCCAACCCCAAAAACCCGTCGTACCCCTCGACTCAGCGACTCCGGGCCAAAAACGGGCGGGACCAACGAAATTGGGGTATCAAAACTGGGTGTGTCAGTGGAAGAGGTTGGTAAAGGTGTTTTTTGTTTTACTAGGTCCGGTTTTTTACTAGGTCCGGTTTCCGCAAAGCTGCCAACACCCCCGGCATCACCAACATCACTTGGACCTGGGGTTGCCTATTGGCTCCGATTGGGGGGCAGTTGGGAGTTGCTGGGGGCTGCTTTAAGTTAGGGGGGTTTTGGCTGGCTTAGATCTTCATAGAGGGTTCTTGGGTGTTTTGGGGTTGATTTAGGCGAAGTGGAGGGCTGATATTCAGGCTGCTGTTGGGCGGGTTTAGTGTTGACGTTGAGTGGGCTTGGGGTGGCTTGGAGCTGATTTGTGTTAGGCGCGCTGCTGGTTTAGCAGCGGCTTTAGAGTTGCTTTAGGGTGTGGTTAAGAGAGTTTTGGTCGAGTTTTGGTGGTTTGGGGCACCGCTCCAAAACCAACCCTAAGCTCGACCAAAACTCTCTTAACCACACCCTAAAGCAACTCTAAAGCCGCTGCTAAACCAGCAGCGCGCCTAACACAAATCAGCTCCAAGCCACCCCAAACCCACTCAAAGTCAACCCTAAACCTGCCCAACAGCAGCCTGACTATCAGCCCTCCGCTTCGCCTAAATCAATCCCAAAGCACCCCAAGAACCCTCATGAAGATCCAAGCCAGCCAAAACCCCCCTAACTTAAACCAGCCCCCAGCAACTCCCAACTGCCCCCCAATCAGAGCCAATAGGCAACCCCAGCTCCAAGTGATGTTGGTGATGCCGGGGATGCGGCCAGCCAACCAACCAACCAACCAACCAACCAACCAACCAACCAACCAACCAACCAACCAACCAACCAACCAACCAACCAACCAACCAACCAACCCATCACCAGACCTAGTAAAATCCGCCGACCCCTTTGCAAAAGCCAAGTTAGTCTCTGCAAAGGGGCGAGGCGTGTTCTAAGTGGTGGTTAGGGGAGTCTGAGGGGGGGAGGGGGGGTCCCGCGGCGGATTTTTGACACGCCTAACCTCTAACTCTAACCTCTAACTCTAACCTCTAACCCTAACCTCTAACCCTAACCTCTAACCCTAACCTCTAACCCTAACCTCTAACCCTAACCTCTAACCCTAACCTCTAACCCTAACCTCTAACCCTAACCTCTAACCCTAACCTCTAACCCTAACCTCTAACCCTAACCTCTTAACCCTAACCTCTAACCCTAACCTCTAACCCTAACCTCTAACCTTAACCTCTAACTCTGATGATGACGAAGTCGATAATGATGATTATTGATAATGCTGATGATGATGTTGATGGATGATGATGATGATGATGATGATGATGATGATGATGATGATGATGATGATGATGATGATGATGATGATGATGATGATGATGATGATGATGCACGATGATGATGATGACGGTGATGATGACGATGTTGATGATGGTGATGATAATGATGCTGATGATTATGATGATGGCTGCTGAGGATGATGACGATGATGAGGATGATGATGGTGATGGATGATGATGATGATGATGATGATGATGATGATGATGATGATGATGATGATGATGATGATGATGACCGATGATGATGATGATGATGATGATGATGATGATGATGATGATGATGGATGATGATGCTGATGATGATGATGATTATGATGATGATGCCGATGATGATGAGGATGACGATGATGATGATGATGATGATGATTGATGACGATGATGATCATCATGATGACGATGATGATGATGATGGATGATGATGATGATGAAGATGATGATGATGATGATGATGGTGGTGGTGATGATGGTGATCATGATGATGATGATGATCATCATGATGCCGATGATGATGGATGATGATGATGATGAT
>CAUJNA010000531.1:0-2500 GCA_963377175.1 Effrenium voratum | reverse complement strand
CCCAAATGTGGCCCCATTCTCACGTCGGTGCATCACTTTGGTGCTTCACCCAGCTTTAGACACCGAATCCAATTCTGGAGTTCATCCGTTCCCTTCTAGCGGCAAAGATTGCGCCTTCCTGCTAACAAACGAGCAAATATGTCAAGAGACTCGCCAAAAACTCGGGGTGTTCAAGAGTTTCTAAGCAACTGGAACTGGGCAAATGATGTCTTCCGCTACAACTGAGCTTGACATCCTGGATACGTGAGGTGTATTTCTTGTTCGGGCTAGCCTTTGGCTGGCTAAGGAAATCCAAAGGGACAGCATCTATTTGCAAGGTTCCGTGAGCCAAGTAGCTGCAGGTCGGGCGACGGGTTGGCCTTTCCCGAGAGCCAAACATCCATTATGACAAGTCTGATATGTTGGAATTACATAGAGACAAGGCATGGATAAGGAGGAAATAGAGATGGAATGCTTGTCTTATCTGAACTACATTCCATCCCTTTCATTCATCTCTCGTCTCCTCGCCCCTGATTCCCAGGCGAGGTCTAGAAAAAAGAAGGGAATGGGTGAATACCGGATCTCTCTGTCTCGCTTTTATCTGTGGTGTGAGGCCGGATGAAGGAAAGCGACGCGTCCCTGTTCCAGTGGCTGGAATTAATTGGCCAACGGATACTTCATCCTCCCAACCCATCGGAAAAAAAGAAAAACACAAAAACGATTTAACCCATACCAATTTCTTCACTCGCTCTCGCCATCATACCACGGTTACATACATGTTTTCTTTCGGGGGTAGTGGTTGCGGGTGGAAAACACCTCCAAAGAATCATCTCTGTGCATACTGTACATGGACAACATCCTGCACCAGTTTGGATGGATAAACCCTATACATGCTGGGGTAAACCATCTACCAACTGGTGCGAAATGGATTTTGCTCACTCACACAAAGTGTAAAAAATATATTTGTCTACATATGGGCGTGTTTTTCTTGGGTGACCCCCTAAAATGGCGGCTTTCCTTTTGGCTTCCCTTTAAAACCTACCGAACATGGGCACGGACCAGAAACAGCTGGGTGCCCTGCCTCGGCCCCGAAGTGACCCAGGAGCGGCGTGCAGGTGTACCTCAGCCGTGACCCCATGGGATGCCTGAAGACTCGAGTGTCCAGGAATGCCACTCGGTTGCTTTCTGCTCCCCCGCTAAAAGTGACTAACTCTAGTAAATTAATGGAAAGCCCATTGGTCGGCAAAAAGTAAAGTCCTAACATCCAAGCAAAATGCACCAAGGGCCACAAAGACAAAGTGACAAAGGCTTGCATCTTCTACCCAGATGAAGAAAATGCTGCGCCTGCCACGAAATCTGCAAGCGAGCTCCAAAGTGCTGCGCCTGTCACGCAAAACGGGGCCCCCAGCCACGCTCTCGACAACATCCAGTCCCTTTAGACGCATGCCAAATTCTGCCCCTCCCTGGGCATCGGGTATTGATTCTAATCAATCTGACAGTACTATAATTTATTGATATTGATTTGCATCGTTTTTTTTGATTTTTCTAATATGTTTTGTCTGACCTTTGTTAGCTGTGTTTTTGCTTCCAAATATTGATTTGAATATTGATTTGGATATTGATTTTACATTTCTTGCTTTCAACTGAAAAGGCAGGTGCTGCAGATGCAACCCTTTAGGCTCAAGCATCGAGCTTGGACCCATTCTTGACGAAAGAAGTGTTCTTGACAAAAGAACGCCTTGACAAAAGGGTGTCCTCCTTGACAAAAGGCAACGCCCAAGCATCTGGACAATAGAGGTGGGCCCAGGCATACAATAAAGCCACAAGTGGATGAAGGTTTGCTGCTGAAAGTATTCAGCCTTCACCAAGACCTGCTGCAAGACTTTGGTGTGTATGAACACATATCAAAGAGCCAAGCTGTGAACCCCAAGGGGTTATTCAAGCTGTTGCCCTTGACAAAGGGGCTGCTGGAGTTGGAGCCCCAAGCAGAAATACACAGCCAGTGCTTGAGAAATTCCATTTTTCAGGTACTGTTGAAGGAGCCCTCTCTCAATGACACCAAGTTTTCTGGCAGTGTTTGGGTGGGGCTGAGGGTGGAAAGAATTGGGGTGCTGCTATACCACATGAGGAGGCTAGCTGCTTCTGACTTGAAATCTTGTGCTGCGAAGCTTACTGGGCCTGATTATCTGCAGCTGAGAGAAGTTGTGGGCCAGATCATCACAAAGCAACCGTTGCAACAGCATGAAGAAACCCTGCCCATTCTCTACTCCAGAGGGGTGGCCTCACACTTGGCAGGGAGCTTGATCCACTACCTTTGCTACTATGACTGGCCAAAAAGGCAAGCTGTTCCGCCTACACAAAGGCTTGCAAAGATCTTCTCCAAAATCAGAGAGCTTTACTCTGAGAAGCAAGTGCCCAACAGGATGACAAACATGAGGCTGTCCATGCTGACAGATACCACAAAGCCCCACAAAAGGCCTCCATGTTTGGAAGCAAAGGCTGCAGAAACCAAGTGGCTCTT
>CAUJNA010000530.1:142500-206782 GCA_963377175.1 Effrenium voratum | reverse complement strand
TGGTTGGCAACGCCCATGATTTTTCATGGTGGTTGGCAACGCCCATGGTTTTTCATGGTGGTTGGCAACGCCCATGATTTTTCATGGTGGTTGGCAACGTGTATGACCCCTAATAATTGTTAAATCCAAATTTGGCGATCGGCGCGCAGGAGCTCCGAAGTTGTGACTGTGCGGGTCTGGCTGAAGCAAGCACATGTTGGCAATTTGCTGGTCCAGTGCTTTGGCGTTAAGCAAATGCACTGCTTGGCAAAGAGCGAGGGCGTTGCGAAACACTTGCTGAATGCGCAGCCAGCCGGCTGCGAGCGCTCTGCCCTCCACGCTGACCTCAGGGGTGTCATCGAAGAAAGCGTGTGCCAGCAGCTGTGTTTCAGCGCGCGCGGCTTTATGGGAACGTGCCTCCACTGCTTCTTGGTCCTGGCGCGCCGAGAGCCGTAATTGCCACGGCATCCACTTGAAATGCTTGGATTTTGTCATCTCGTAGAGGCGGATGCTGGGCATGCTTTCTGGTCCCCAGAAGCTCTTTTGGAGCTTGTCCACCAAGTCTTATTTGCAAAGGGCCAGCGCGCGCCAAGGCTGGCTCAAACGCTAACAAAAAGGCGTGTGCGTACCTAAAGGAGGCGCAACAAAGGAGGCCCCTCCAGAAAGGCGCACGCACCCCCAAAAGAACAGCCGCTCAGCGGAATATAGGGAAACGTCGCAAACCCCAAAAGGGAGGACCTTAAAACCAAGGAGGGTGGAGAGGTGCACAAGATATATGCACTCACATCTCAACATGTCGCAAACGGACGAAGCAACACTCTTTCCTGCCGAAAGCTGTGGGGAATCAGTACGCAGATACCCGTTTAGCGGGTAACAAAGAATCACATGACTCACCGCTAACACATGCCACTATCCCAACACAAGAGCATCCAACGCTCTTGCACTAAGATTGTGTTTGAGACACATGCCTCGCTGCATAGGGGTGGGAAGGCTAAGCCTGGGTGGGCCAAATCAGGCCCGCCACAACCCACCCTAGCCGAAAGGCCATGTGATTCAAGTGTTAATTCAAATACACAACACGCATCGAAAATCACGCAAATTAGTTCGCTTATAGCTGCACATGTAAAAAACGCGCGCGCGTCCGGGTACCAGGGTCACATATGTGTAGGAGTCGGTTCAGGAAACGCAAAGGTGGTTGGTCTGCTTCTGCTTCTGCAAGCGCAACACAGACACAACCACAACAAGCAACCTTTTTCAAATAAGACGCTATCTTCCTCTGGAAGAGATCTGGCTTATTTGCAAAGGTCCCTAACCAAGGCCAGCGCGCGCCAAGGCTGGCTCGAACGCTAACAAAAAGGCGTGTGCGTACCTAAAGGAGGCGCAACAAAGGAGGCCCCTCCAGACAGGCGCACGCACCCCCAAAAGAACAGCCGCTCAGCGGAATATAGGGAAACGTCGCAAACCCCAAAAGGGAGGACCTTAAAACCAAGGAGGGTGGAGAGGTGCACAAGATATATGCACTCACATCTCAACATGTCGCAAACGGACGAAGCAGCACTCTTTCCTGCCGAAAGCTGTGGGGAATCAGTACGCAGATACCCGTTTAGCGGGTAACAAAGAATCACATGACTCACCGGTGGCACATGCCACTATCCCAACACAAGAGCATCCAACGCTCTTGCACTAAGATTCTGTTTGAGACACATGCCTCGCTGCATACCTCCCCCGCCGCACAATTTACAGCGAAAGCATGTCCGTCAAGTCCGTCACTGCCAAGTCATGTCTTGCAACCACACCATCATTCCATGAACATCCAATATCCTCTCGACTCCTTGAATGATAGCAAAGCCTTGGTCATTCTTGCTGATCCCGGAGATCATGGCCCCTTTGCGCACTCCTTGAAGCCAAGCAAGCCCTTCGCAATGATACCTTCAAGCTGGCTGCACAACTCGACCCTGCGAGACTCTGTGTTCTGCATGACCACGAATCCCAAATGCGCCTCGCCCAGATTGATCTCCAAGCCTAATACTTTCGCCACTGTAGAGAAACTTTCGGAAACTCCCCAACCTAGCAGCGAGAAATAGGTGAACACACACAGCTCAGTCAACTTCCCAAGAGCACCCCTTTCAAAGACGATGAAGTCGTCGAAATAAACACTCCAATGCAATTGGAAGATCTCCAAGCCAACAGCCCAAATTGCAGCTGCAGTTCGCACGAATCCATGCACTGAAGACCTCGATCCAAACGGTAGGACCCTTTGGCCATATATCTCTGGCCGGCCCAACCGAGGATTATGAACCACCAAGTAATTCTGCCTCAGCAAGTCGCTGTGAACGGGCAGCTGCTTGTACGCCTTGGCCAAGCCCCAGCTCCGCAGGCTTCAACCTTTGCACGACGCCCGCCACAATGATGTCAACAGTGTGAACGTTGATGGTATCCTCAGCCGATGTGGCGCTGTTGATCCCACTCTCAAGCAAGTTGTCTATCGGCCTGCATTTCCCGTTCTGCATCACGCCAAAGCGCCTTGAGACGCATGCAAACGGCTCCAGCGACTTCTCATCATGTGGCCCTGACAGCCACCCTTTGTCCCTCTCTGATTCAGTGATGGTGTACAGCGCCTCGTCCAATGCCGGGTCAGCAGAGCTGCAAGTTGAAAGAATCAAGCAAATCACGCTCAGTCATTCCAGCCAAGGTCCTCCTCTTCCGAAAACTAGGTGTCCGGGGAGTGGGCCCTGCTAGCTTGAAACCTGCAGACATGTGTTGGACCAAATCGGTGTCCTGGTGGCCTGCAGCATGAGCCAGCTCCTGAAAAAGCAGCAATTGTTTGCTGGCCAAAATTTCTCTGCAATGAGGTTGCAGCTGAGCCTTGAAGTCCATCTCGTCTTGCACCAAGTCCCTGGCCCTTGTCACCCATCTTCTCATCTCTTCGGACCGGTGTGATCCAATTAGCAAATCACTGCTCTCAGACAGCCAGGAAACTGTTTTCTGTAGTTCAGCAGGGACACCAGACAACAAAAACCGAGGATGCTTGGACTTGCAAGCTTGCATAACGAACTGCTGAGGTTCCCAGGGTATGCCCGCAATGTAAATGGCTTCGCCGAGTTTACCATGCCCATCGAGCTCGTGCACAGCATGCTTACCAACAGAAAAACTCGTTCCAGCGCAGTCCGTCATGCAATCCGACACGCTGTCATTGCAAACCGCTCCCTGCGAATGACACGTGAGCCAGCAGGCAGGCTGATGGAATCAAGATCACGCGTCACGTCCGCAGGGATGTGCCACGCAGCTGTGATTTTGGTAGGCGGCATGGATGTGGCAGGGCCTACAAGTTTGCCGATTTGCTTGAACTCCTTGACCAATGGTGGTAGTTTCTTGGGCCCGGACTGCACATCCAAGGCCACCCTCGCAGCCCTGTGTTGCGGTAGTGCTCCATCAGCAAGGCTTTGGTCGCAAGTGAGCCCAGGTGCGACACAGCTGAACAGGGTACGCAGTCTCCTCGCTCGTATTCCATGACTTTGTTGCCCTGTTAAAGCCCGACGCCAAGTGTTTGTGCGACTCAGACTCTCCTGGGCAAAAAGCCTCCAACTCTGTCAGTGCAGGCATGTTGCGAACGAGTCGAGTAAGCTTTCGCCTGCTGCCTCCATGACAGCAGTGGTGAAAAAAAGTGTGAATGAGTGGAATGCCCGCTGCGTGCTCAGCCCACATGGATGTGCACCACATGAAACTGCGCCCCGGGTTTTCCACGGAAACAAAGATCCCAAGATCCCATGCTTTCTGGCACAATCTGCTTGTGAAACTGTAAAGTTTGTTCGCACTAGCCACTCGTCCCGCCAAGCTTCCAGTCAGGTGGCTTAGACCATCAGGACACTCGTCACTTCGAACGGGTGAAGCCTGGACGGTGAGTCTTGCCCGCGATGCAGTTCCGCATGGCGGGGCAGCATGCACATAGAAAAGTGTCCCAGAAGCAAGCGTCTGGTCAATCTGCAACAGATCTAGTTTCATGATTGGGGCCCTCAAGTGGCGGGATATGGAATTGTCAATCCCGACACTGTCACGTAGCCCAACCACTCAACACTCAGCAGTCAACCGCCCGGATCCTGCAAATATCTCCAGCACATACAAGTCGTGAAAGTTACAGCCTTCCAGGCGCTTCCGCGCTCGCTGCAAAAATGCCTGAAAGTTTGCTCAATTATGTTTGTGCTTGTGAAGGGGATGGGCTTGCTGGCATCCTGGTTCCATGCAAAGATGGTACCCTTTCTTGCAAGAAGCGCCTGCTTTTGTAGAGAGGCTTGCCCGCAGAAGTTTGGCGCTGCTTGTTCAAAGGGGCCGGCGTGTTCTGAGGCGCTCGCCACTTACGCTTCTTTGTAGCCCCTCCCTTGTTCCAGCCCTTTCCATCGGCCTTGCCATCGCTCTTGCCGTGCATTGCTGGGCGCACATGAGGGCCTCCACTGCTGCTGCTAGCTGCCGAAGCAGGAATTGGTAAAAGATGGAACACCACTCGCGGGTCAGTCTCCAGGTGTGGGATGTGTGTATCGGTAGCACCCCTTGCAGCGGTGCGCCTGATGCCGTCAGGTGTTTTTTCTGCTAGCCTCACCCACGCTTCTTGGTCAGCACGAAGGACCTGAGAAAGTCCGACTTTCTGGTACCCTGGCGGGGCGTCAGCCTGCAGGTGGGACACCAAAAAACGGTGGTAGGCTTCACACACTCTGAACGTTGCGCCCCCAACCAGGTCCATGGCCAAAGATCGTCTGTGAAGAGCTTGCTGCAGCAGTAAATCTGTACTAGTGTCACACTTCCAGTCATGTCCACGTTCTTTGACCACAACGTGGGACCCGTGGTCACCAACTCACGTTTGGGCTTGTGCTTCGTGAGCTCAGCTTTGCGTGAAATAAACAAGTGGGGAGCTAAATAGGACACCGCGTTTGCTTGAAGCATCTTTACATTCCAGCTCCCCCACAACCTCCAGTCCTGTCTCGCTGTCGCCGGATACGCTCAGCCCGCTCAGCCGGGGCCATGTCCACACCCTGGTCATCTTCCTTGCACTCGACCATCGCCCGCAGCTGAGATACCAGCAAAGTCGAGCTTCAAAAGTCAACCTTCTGACGCTTGACAGGACGCCCATGGAGACGTTGGTTGGGTCCGCACCATCGTGTGTCACAAGCCGCCTCAGGCTACCTTGGTAGGGGTGTCTCCAGGGCAAAGGCCAACTTCGCCAGAGTGTCCAGGCCCTTGTCCTTGAGCTCCCGGACACTTTCGCCAAGGGCAGCCCTCTCATCAAACACTGCAGTGGATTCAGTTAGTGAAACCATGGCTGGCCCTGATGCTACTCTTAGTCCGCACACTGCTCACTTCTGCAATGTGTATGTCTGCCAAGCGATAAGAAATGAAGGCTACACATCTGGCAGATCAACAACATCAATTCCCGAAGCGTTTAATCCAAGAGTGTCCAAGGTCACAGAAGACATCTTGAACCAGAGTCACGCACATGCGCGAAGGCTCACATGAGCACATGTGCGCACACGTGGCGACCGACACCTGCCAGCGCCATCAAAAGAAGGTCGCACATGCGACTTTTGGACACTCGTGTGTGCTTCGGCTTCGAGGTGATCCTTTCCAACATTGATGCCATTGCACCAACGTCCTTGATCGGCCTCGAGATGTTACACTGTTTACACTTCCATGCGTTGCTGTAAAGCAGGGAAATCTTCAGTCAGTTTCCTCCCGCAAACGAAAACCTGGCTTGTGCTCCCCTTTGCCCTCAAGTGCAAAGTCTTGCTCTTCTTGTTCTGCCACACATCACACCCTGGCCGCCAGCCATCAATGGTGTCTTGGGTGACAAGCGTAAAAGGCCCTGCAGCAGCAACTTGGTCTGGCTCAAGTACTTCCTCAGCACCTTCTGATTCCTCACTGCTGCTGGAGCTAGAATCCTCTGAGGACTCCGAGGACTCAGCGCGCGCGTTCCGTTCCTTCAAGATGCGGCGCCCATCCCTTGGGGATCTTTCTGCATCAGACAAACCTTCAAGGTCCGCCTTAGTGAAACCATCTTCAACGCAATCTACTTCTGGGTCAGCCACCAAAGGCAACTTTCATCTGGGACATATGAGTCATGATTGCGCCAATCTGTGTCAGGCAGGTCAGCTGTTCCCGGCCTGGCTGATCTGGAAGCAGGGGTGGTGATCAAATTGCTGAGTGCAGGTTGGGGGCACATCTTGTTTTCCAGCGCACTCCTCTGCAAAATATCCGCTGCGTGTCTTGTCTGGCAAAAATGAACCCAGCTTGATCAACCTGACGCAAGCTTCAAGCTCGCGCAAAGGCCCGGACTGTAGGTCCCGGCTGTAGCTCTCAAGGCTGCTGCGACCCTTCATGCTGTGGTGACCCAAAACTACTTGGCCATCCAGCTGAGGCTTGTCGCCTTCAATCCATGACTGGTGAGCCCTCAATCTGGTGTTTCAGCAAGCGCTTCAACAGCTCGCAAAGCCAGTCGGTCGTTTCTGTAGTTGAAACTGCTTTGTCAACAAAGTGGCCACTCGCATCTATCTTTGGCAGCAATGGGCCCTTGTGGCCCTTTTTAATGTCAACTCCAACGTCCATTGCAGCTTCAATGAATGCAGTTCCCCAAGAACCATTGCAAAGACCATAGATGGGGGCAACCAGATGTAACGCAAGACCAATGCAACCGGACAGCCTCTTCGACTTGTGGTCTTGGGTCCGCACCTCAATGTATCCATAGCCGCCACTGATATCCGCCTCCGTGTGGCACACGTTCCGGATGTCTGACACACGGGCACGCGAGTACAATTGGAAAAGGAACACTCCAATCGCAAATCTGTCCAGCTTATTGCACTGGTTTCCCAATCAACGCACTCTCCAACGCCATTACCTCAATGACAGTGAGAGGGCGAGACTGCTTCACCTCGTTCCTGTTAACCAGCGCAAACCTCAGTGTTCCTCGCACAATTGGGCGAGCCAGAAGTCCAGGTTCGCTGCGTACACCAAGCACATGCACGGCAAAATTCAGGCTTTCAATGAACTCACGAATTGCACTGTTACGTCCGGCAAGCTTCAAACAACGTAAATACGCAATGACAGCATCCTGCCCCAAAGGAAATGGGTCCTGCATGTTCACATGTTCTTTGCCCCAACTCCAAAAGCTTGTGATGCTTCTTGCACGTTTTGCAATTGTTGTCGAGCTCTTGCCTTCCAAAACGGCCTGCAGAATATCAAGACGTTCTGCTTGACTTCCAGCTGAATTGAATGCTTTGCTCGCCATCCACGTCTCCTTACCTGTCATCAGCAAACTGTCCCAACGACGTAATCCAAGGTCTGCTTCGTGACGTGCTGTTGGTCCAAAACAGTGCCTGTTGAATTTCAAAACGCTCTCGAACACCGGGTTGTCAAGCGCGTATCCTACAGGCTGCGCAGCGGCCGGTTTAGCACATGACCCTCTAGCTGCTTCAGCATGCGTCGGCCAAACTGGCTCAATCGGCTTCAAAGGTTCTGCCACCAGTTTCTCCACACCAAATATTGCGTTCATCGGGCCCTTCTCCCACGGAAAGGCCAGCCGGCTGACACCAGACGTTTTCCATTTTGCATCTTCCACGCATCTGTCCATGGAATCCTTGTCCAAGCAAAGTCCAACACTAGCGCCACCATCACCTGCGCTTTTCTCTGGCTCTGCGACACACGTAGTCGCAGGTTCATCCTTCTCCAGGAACTCGTTCTCTGAGTCCAAGTCGAGATTTGCAGGCAGCGACATAGCAGCGCCAGCTTCGCTTGTTGCACCATCAGGTACTCCGCCATCATCCCCGGTACCCAAATCAGGCCTTGATTCCATGGCAAACGCGAGGCATTACCCACCACAACCCACCCCAGCCGAAAGGCCATGTGATTCAAGTGTTAATTCAAATACACAACACGCATCGAAAATCACGCAAATTAGTTCGCATATAGCTGCACGTGTAAAAACGCGCCGCGCGCGCGCGCGTCCGGGGACCAGGGTCACATATGTGTAGGAGTCGGTTCAGGAAACGCAAAGGTGGTTGGTCTGCTTCTGCTTCTGCAAGCGCAACACAGACACAACCACAACAAGCGACCTTTTTCAAATAAGACGCTATCTTCCTCTGGAAGAGATCTGGCTTGTACAACATCTGGAGTCAATTCCACCAAGAATGCGGGGTTGAAAACTGCATGCTGCCACGTGATTGGGGCCACCCCCCAATCAGCGCGGATGCGATCTGAGGCTTTTGATTGTGTCGTCCCGGCTGTACAGTTGCACTGACGACAGGCGGTGGTGACCTTGCTGACGCCGGGACTCTTCTGGCAGGCGAAGCTGCGCTGAGGCGCTAAGCAGTGCCACTTTCAAGCTACGCAAGGTGTATGCTTGGGCCTCGCACTGGTTTAACTGCAAGGCTGAGCGGGGCAACCACGGCAGTTGGACTGCCCATCGAAGCAATGCTAGGGCTTGCGTGTCTGCCATGGGGCTCTGGAACTTGGCTGGCGCGTGCTTAGTAATGCATGCTAAAGCAGGCAGCACAAAGTCGGACGAAGGTAGGTCTGGCGAACCAGCCGCACTATGGGTGACTGAAATGCTCAAACTGCGAAGCCAGAAAAGCACTGAAGAGGATGTTTTGGCACGACCAGTCAACCCGAAAAGCGTGCATGCCCAGGGCTGCCCGAGCTTGGTGGTCTTGGTTGCCCAGCAGGGCATGCTGAGTGAGGCTGATGTCTTGCACTCGGATGCGCTGAATGTCCCCGAAATGCGCTGCCAAGACCTAACCAACGGGTTGGCGAGCGGTGCTATGAGAGAGTGGATCTGGCCTATGCGGGCCAGCCACGAAAGTGCTTTAAGCATAGGCTTAGGTGAAATGCGCACGCTGGTGCGGTCCTCAGTCTGTGAGGTATCGCAGGCGTGCGTCAAATCCACGACACGCACAAGTTGGACTTCTCCTACTGAGACATCCATTGCACGCGCAAAGGCCAGAAACGCTTGTATGCAGCGGAAGTACTGGGCCAGCGTGGATGGGGTAAAGTCTCTTAGCGATGCTTCGTAAGCTGCTTCGGGTGACCGGGATGTTCGCTGTCACGTACATGGCCGAGCAGGTGCCCACTTGCTCCAAAAACGGCGATGCATTTCCGGTGTGGCAGGCTGCGGGTTCATTGCAAGTGCTGGCTGCAAAAGACAGTGAGGCAACCACGCGTTGCAAACTTGAAGCGTTGGGTGGGACGTCCCGGACGGGTGCCCATGCATGCTTGGTGCTCAAAATGGGGCGAGCAGCATGCATATCACTTAGTAGGCATGCTCGGCGCTGGTGACAAGACGTCCAGTCTGACTATCTTCGCACGCGCCTGCAGGTGCGAGGTTCCAGATGGCTGTTTGACTATCTTCGTTTGCGTGCGCGGGTGCGAGGTAGGGCCTCCTGTTCTGACGCACTGCTGGAGGAGTCACGAAGCAAATCGGGCAAGGCTGCCATGCCGCGAATACACCACCGCAGGTCTGCATGAACCCACCATTCGGCAGCTTGCAGCGCTGCAGGCTTGCCGGCGGTAAGGAAAGGCCATAGGGCTTCGGCCGCTGCGGGCGTGAGGAAATATGTGCTGCCTAGCGCATCGCCATGGAACCGGCCACAGCTTCCTTTACATTTTGCATCCATTTCGCGCGTGCCGCTCTTTGCGCACGCTTGGATGCACCCAGCCTGCACGCCTTGCAAAGTGTCGCTTGGCGCATGCACCGCGTGCCTGATGACACGCCACCGGCATCCCCAGCATTTTTGCCAATGCCGCTGTCTGCGCAAAAAAGTGAGGGACAACCCTCACGCATGACCCTTAGGTGGCTTGAAGCAGATTACGACCACCGCTCCAGAAAGGAAAAAGGAACATCATGCCTCCAACACATCCGAATCCCGGGATGGACCAAGACGATTGCATACAGCTCCACTGCCCAAATTGTTAAAATCCTGCGAGCTCATGTCGCAGTCTCATTCCCACCACCCACCCTCAAGCCAAAACGGCACAGGTATCAAGTGTTTGAGGTTCGCGCAGCAGCTCACAATCAGGCCTTAATCAAAAGGGTACAAGGCTTTTCAAGCCTAAGTAACCGACGAGGCCGAGGGAAGGTGTCCAGAAAGCTGTGCAACGGTTGGCTTACGCAGCGAAGCTGTTTTTGGCTTCGGTTTTTGGTTACTTTCTTTCTGCCGCGCAATTAGGCAAAGCCAAAAACAGCTTCAAAAACAGGCCGCGCTTTGGCTTCGCCGCAAGGGACGTTGGCAGTCTGGGTGCAGCCGAGGGGTTGCGCTTGCCAGCGCGTGCGCAGATTTTGCGCGAGCGCTTTGCTTTGCTACGCGCCACGAGCATCTTTGTCTCAAGTCTGCGGGGCTAAGTAGGAGTGGCTCCGTTCTCGCCTTCTCAACGGACGCCAAGATGAACGCTACGGCCTTCTAACAGCTCCGCAACACAGCCGCGCCACCACGCTCGCAAGAAGGCAAGACTCGACCTGTCCCACTCCAAGACTTCAGCAGACCAACCGAGGGACCTTGCCAGTTCCAGTGAAAATTGCAGTAAAGCGCACTCTGCCAGTCGTGGCCTGCGAGAAGCGTCCAAAGACAGCGGCAAGTGGAACAGAAAAGGCGCTCTGCCAGGGCGTTGCTCAAAAGCTGAAGATGCCAGTTAGAAAGGCAGCAGTCGCCCAAGCGCCGCAGATTTACAGCAAAACACGAGGCCTGGCCGCTGCAAAACCCAAACCTACTGAGACGATGGCAGCGGCTAGCGGGTAGACCGACAATGCGTAGCAGCCAAGAAATGGTCTAACGCGTTGCCACTGCGCAGCCAGGCACTAGGACGTGCCGAGCAGGCACAGTGCCGAGCAGGCACAGTGCCGAGCAGGCACTAGGACGTGCCGAGCAGGCACTAGGACGTGCCGAGCAGGCACTAGGACGTGCCGAGCAGGCACAGTGCCGAGCAGGTACCCCGGTGCCGAGCAGGCACCGTAGGAGGCACAGCGCCAAGCAGGCGCAGCTTGAAGCAGGCGTTGTGGGCCACTGTGAAAGTGGCGTGGAGGCCACTGTGAAAGTGGCGTGGAGGCCACTGTGAAAGTGGCGTGGAGGCCACTGTGAAAGTGGCGTGGAGGCCACTGTGAAAGTGGCATGGAGGCCACTGTGAAAGTGGTTGAGTACTGGCTCGCCCAACGACCCTTAGTACTGGCTCGCCCAACGACCCTTAGTACTGGCTCGCCCAACCTCGTTTGATGGCTCGCCCAACGTAGAGGCTTCGATACCGAGCGCGCCACCTGCCTGGCATAGAAGCCTCCCGGCCGCGCCACCTGCCCGGCATTGAAGCCTCCACCCCGGCCGCGCCACCTGCCCGGCATCGGAGCCACGCCAGCCCGCCCCCTTCAATCCTGTTGTCACCCCAGGATTGCCTCCTTCAATCCTGTTGTCACCCCAGGATTGCCCCTTCAATCCTGGGCTCACAACAGGATTGCTCCGAAGCCCCTCAGACCGGCGTTCCCGTTTGGCCCCACCGGAGCCCCTGAAGGGCGTCGATTCTGCTCACAAGCCGCTCGCAGTGGGCGTCGACGTCGAATTGGGTCATCTCACGGAGGCGACCGACATCGATGTTAATCTGCTCATGCAGGCGGTCGGTTTCGATTTTGAGCTGCTCATGGAAGGTGATGACTTCTTCGCCTACGATGCGGTCATAGAGGGCGTCGGTTTCGACTGCGAGCCACTCATGCAGGGCGTCGGTTTTGAATTTGAACCGCGCCTCGAGGTTGATGGTGTCGGTCAAGAGCTGATCACGACGGACGTCGGTTTCGTCTGGGAGCCACTCACGGAGATCGTCGGTTTCGATCGCGAACCGGCGGTCTGGATTTTGAGCACCCCCTGAACGCCGTCGGTTTGGACTTTGAGCACCCCCCGAACGCGGCGTCAATCCTGTCTTTGAGCCACGCTGCGTTGGTCCGCGTCGCGTGTTCCCATTTGCCCGGCATCTGTGCGCCGGCGCTTGTGCTGCGACTCCTCCTCCAGTCGTCGCTCTCACTGCTGGTTTGCAAGGTGCAGCCGGCGCATCTCATCGGGCTCCTGGCTCTGGGCGTCGTACAGCCTTTTCTGGTTTGCGAACCAGCAGTCCCCGACAGCAACGTCGGCCTCCCACATCTCGAGCAGGTCTCGCTGCGAAACCATACAGGCTTGCGGGCGCGCCGGAGAGGCCATGGTCTCAAGCTGAGAGTAGAGGCAGCTGTGTTTAAAACCCACAGGCGCCAGCCCGCCCGCCGCGGCAGAGACCACCGGAGGCCAGCAAGATGAACGCACCGCCGCACCACCTGCCCGGCATAGAAGCCTCCCTGCCGCGCCGCCTGCCTGGCATCGGAGCCACGCCAGCCCGCCGACGGGTTCGCCCAACGACTCTTAGTGGCTGAACTCTACGCGGGCATCAACCAAAAAATGGTTGGTGCCTGTTTCCAGTTCCGAGGCACTTCGAAAGCATGCTTTCGAGCATCACATTCCTGCCCGGCATCGGAGGCTTCGACACCTAGCGCGCCACAGTCCTGCCGCGCCACCTGCCCGGCAGAGAAGCCTCCCGGCCGCGCCACCTGAATTTTCCTGTGGGGGGACAACTGTCTAAAGTTTCGGCGAACCTGCCCGGCATAGAAGAGAGCTGCACCGCCTGCCGCAGCGTCACGATGGGTGTTGCTGGGCCCCGCGAACCAGGAAACGAAAATTTTAACTGTCGTCTAAGCCGACAGTTTACCTGCCCGGCATCGGAGCCTCCCGGCCGCCACCTGCCCGGCATCGGAGCCTCCCACCCGGCCGCTTCGAAAACATAAGTGCCACTTATGTTTTTCCAGCATCACATTCCTGCCCGGCATCGGAGGCTTCGATACCTAGCGCGCCACATTCCTGCCGCGCCACCTGCCTGGCATAGAAGCCTCCCTGCCGCGCCACCTGCCCGGCATCGGAGCCGCGCCAGCCCGCCGACATGGAGGCACGCAGCTGATGATGTCTCATATGTTATCACCAACTACGAAGCAGTGTCCGAGTATGTCGGACACTGGCTCCATCGTGCGCAGGTCTCGCTATTGACCGGCGCCACCGGTCAAATCAAATTGAGTCACATTGCAGCCATGCTACTTCCGAAAAAAACCCTGGTGCGGGCCTGGCGCGGGCCTGGTGCGGGCCTGGCGCGGGCCTCGCTTTGCGGAAACTTCCGGCCGGAGTTCGGACTGAATGGTACTCAACTGCGCTCGCGGCAGGAATCGAGCCCCGTGCGGAGTAAGAAGCGCTTAGCTCCTTGGCTGGGCGTCGTCACCGCCGGTTTGGAGACTGCCGCACAGGTCCAGCGCAGGACGCGGAGACGACCAGCGCCATCACAGCCGCACTGCTGGCCTACTACACCTCGGCGCAGGTAGACGCTCTGTTGAAAGATTATCGCACGGCGAGCGCCCATTACACGCAGACGCAGGCGGCCATCACGGGCGCGCTGCTGGCCTACCGGACGGGCCCGGACCAGGACGTGTTCACAACCAACCAAATCACCTCGGCGCTGGTGGCGTACCGCTCAGCCGCCGACCAGGACACGGCAACGGCCTCAAGCATCGCAGCCGCGCTGCTCAGCTACTACACCATCACGCAGGTGGACGGTTTGTTGGCCGACAAGCTCGGAGTCACGGAGGCGGCCTCGGCCCTGCAAATAGCTGTGCGCTTTCCGGACGACGGGGGGGCCGACGAGGTGGTGGCCGCCATAGGAGAGCAGATCCTGGCCCCCACGGACGTCTCCCTGTCAAACTGGACGGTTCGCCCCAGCAGCGGCTGCAGCGTGGTCCTGGCCACGCACACCGCGGGAGTGAGCGTGGACGGCTACACCCTGACTCTGGCGGCGACAACTTGACGCCCGGCCGAGAGCTCCTCTTCGCCTGCCGGTGCCGGCTCGGCACGGCCTCCAACTTTGTGGTGTACATGTCCGAGGCCGACAACGTCTACGACCCATTGTACAGCTTCGCGGGAGACCAGGGCGCCTGGAGCACGGCCAAGATGTACTTCACCGTGCCGCCGAACGGAGTTGCGAAGCTGCACTTCGGGGCGCACTTCCAGGCGCCGGGCCTGCCCAACCAGACGGCAGGAACGGTGGACGTCTACGGCCTCCAGATCCTGGACGCAACCCTGGAGGAGGCCGGCAACACGGTGGAGGAGGAGGACACGGCGGCCTCGGCCCTGCTGCTGAAGCACGAGTTCCTCGACGGAGGGGCCGACGACGCCACCCTGGGCGAGGTGCTGCTGGAGCCCACGCTCACCACGCTAGGCAATTTTCTGGCGCGCTCCAACAGCCAGAGAGCTTCACGGTGGGAGGCTTCCAGCTGGAGGGCCACGCCATGACCCTGAGCGCCTTCGCCTGGAATATTGCGCGCGCCGGGGAGACGCTACTCCTTCGGCTGCCGGTACCGGCTGGGCACGGCCTCCAACTTGGTGATGTACGTCAGCGCGGCCGACAACGACTACGTGGGCGTCACCGGCACCTTCCTCGGCACGGCCTTGCAGGGCGTCTGGAGCACGCTTCTCGGAGCCATCAGGACGAGTCGCAAAGCTGCACTTCGGAGCCTTCGGAGGCTCGATCCCCGGGCTGGTGCAGCAGTCGGCGGGCACGCTGGACCTGTACAGCATGCAGATCAGGGCCAGCGCCTTTGAGGGAGAGTCGGTCTCCCTGGCCAACTCGCTGGCCCTCACGGGCTCGGCCACGCTGGACGGGCTCACCGCGCAGGGCAACGTGGGCTGCGACCAGCTGCTGTCGACGGGCGTGGACGCCTCGGGCGCAGTCTCCTGCGCAGCGCTCACAGCCACCGGCACCGTCGCCGGAGCCACGCTGTCGTCCACAGGGGCCGTGTCAGGCAGCTCGCTGAGCATCACCGGCGCGGCCAGCGTGGGCCTGCTAGCTCGGCCACCGGAATCACGGGCAGCACTCTCACCATCAACAACACGGCCAACGCCGGGAACTTCACCACGGTGGGCGACGTGTCCACGGGCACGCTGACGGCCTCCGGCGCAGCGACGGCGGCGAGCTTCGCAGCCACCTTCAACGTGCGGGACCCGCACAAGCTGTACCGACTTCCGAACGACCGGCTGCAGGCCGACCTCATCGACTTCAGGGGAAGACGAAGCTGGTGGTGATGGACGTCTTCACCCGGGAGGCCGCCGTGGAACCTCTGCAGAACAAGAACGCCGAGACGGTGGGCCGGGCCACCAAGCGCGCCGCGCGGGAGCTGACGGGGGACGACGGGAACTTTGTGGTCACGACAGACCTGGGCAACGAGTTCGCCACGCTGGACCGGGAGCTGCCCGCAGAAGCCGTGCACCGGACGAAGCGGCCCGAGGACCGCAACGCCATTGCCGTGGTGGACCGGGGCATCCAGACGCTGAAGAAGGACCTGGCCACGAGGGTGGCGCGCAAGGGCGGGCAGTGGAGCGACCACTTTGAGCGGGCGGCCGGGGCCTACAACGCGCGGCCCCACGAGACGGTGCACGGCGCGCCCGAGGACGTGGAGAAGCAGCCGGCCACGGAGTTCAGGGTCCTCCAAGACAACGCCGACAAGTTCCAGCACAACAAGGACCTCACCGACCGGCGCGTGAAGGCGGTGGAGGACGCGGGCGCCTTCCGAGCGCCGACGAACGCGGCGAGGAGCTTCAACCCTCAGTACGGCGACGTGCAGCAGCTGGGGGCCGTGGACTCCATGACCGTCCGCAGCACGGAGGGCCGGGAGACCCTGCTGAAGCTGGCGCTGCCGGCGCCGCAGGGCAGCGGCAACGCGGCGGGCCGACTGACGAGACGGGGCAGGCCGGCGGCTGCGAGGCAGCTGGACGACTTCCTGGCGCCTTTTTTTCAAACTTTGGAACCTCGAACTCTAAAGGTGGAAGTGTAAAACAGAAGAGGGGCCACCTGGCCCAGTAAAAGGGTTTGAGCCAAACCCCATCGAAAAGGACCAAAGGGCACAGGAACCCTTTAGGAGGGGCCACACCCCAAAAAGGTCACAAACAAAAACAGGGACGAAACCAGGACACTTCCAAAACCCCAACCCTCCCTAAAGGCGCACCCCCTAAAGAGGGAAGGTGAGGTTTCCCCAGCAGGACCCCCCTTTTTACAAAAGGGGGGGGGAGAGAGACACAAGTGGGAATTTGCGCACCGAATCTTTTCACACAAAAGTTGGGCATGTCACTCGGACCTGCCCCACTCAAGGCGCACATCACGTGGACATCAATCCACCCACCCCGAACGCCAAAAGGTTCGGAGAGTGGGGCAGCAATTCTGATCAAATGCGGGCAATCTGGCAATTGCAAACACTCACGACGCGGCGCAAAGTGAAGTTCTGGCAGCTTAAGCGGCTGAATCTGAAGCGGCTTGCACGTCGCTAATGCGGGCAGCATCGGCAATGCTGGCACAGCACTGCGTAGCACTGTGGGCCAGGTAATGCATGGGCAAGGCAATGCACACATAAAAGAAGACAAGGCAATGCCGTAGTGATAGGCAGCCAAAATCTGCTCGGGCGGGCGAGGTGGGAGAGCAGATCCGTAGAGGGTGCTAAGGCACCCACCCACCCACCGCTGAGCCGGTGATGTGTACATAGAAACAGCCCTGTTTCTCAAACCATGGTGACAAACCTATCATCCACTTTAGAGCGCTCACATGTTCGCTATTCAAGGTTCAAAAGGACTTGAGGGTCTACGCCCCGAAAGACAACTTTGGAACCTCGAACTCTAAAGGTGGAAGTGTAAAACAGAAGAGGGGCCACCTTGCCCAGTAAAAGGGTTTGAGCCAAACCCCATCGAAAAGGACCAAAGGGCACAGGAACCCTTTAGGAGGGGCCACACCCCAAAAAGGTCACAAACAAAAACAGGGGGGAAACCAGGACACTTCCAAAACCCCAACCCTCCCTAAAGGTGCACCCCCTAAAGAGGGAAGGTGAGGTTTCCCCAGCAAAACCCCCCTTTTTACAAAAGGGGGGGCGAGAGAGACACAAGTGGGAATTCGCGCACCGAATCTTTTCACACAAAAGTTGGGCATGTCACTCGGACCTGCCCCACTCAAGGTGCACATCACGTGGACATCAATCCACCCCACTTTTACTCCACGTGACTACAGGCCACTCATCAAGTTTGGAACGAGATGGCTCGTATGCAACGGTTGAGGAGACGGCGCTCGGATAACCAGTACCAAGCCTGACCTTGCAGCTCGTCCTCTTCAAAGGACAACAAGAGCTGGCGAAATATCAGGGAACCTGAAGACCCTCTTATGCAAGCATCCATGGTAGCACAATTATCAACAGAGTACAGGCAATGTTTGCACAACAAGATGCGTATGCCACAAGTGGCAGGCCACCACGTCAAGACCTCTGTCAACCAGGAATCCGCTAACGGTGTTAGAGTCGCCTTTACATGCGCCATCAGTGAGGACGAGGATCGGAGGCGGGCCCTCCCCGCAAGCCACGGTGTTAGGCTCTCACGAATCTAGGCGTTCGGCAAGCAAAGTGAGGAAGCAACCACAGAGTCATGTGTCTTAGACGGCCCAGATTCCTCTTCGCAACTTCTCTGATGGATGTCATTGCAAGTCGGCCCACACGGCCCACGATCTGCACTTGGCACACTGAGTACACCTAGCAGGCTACTGCATGCAGAAGGTTTGAACTGGCGGCTCTGAACAACCTCTCTTCAATCACGCTGAGGGTTTCCTTGACTATCCCTGATTTGTTTCTGACCAACACTCTCAGGTCATCGGTGCAAGACAAGTCAAGCTCGACCCCAACACAGCGGCACGCTCACTGAAGGCGGCTAACTTGTGTCCAGCGTACACAAATCCCAACGGCCTCATCAGAGTGAACATGCAAGAGGTGGTCGACTCTCCCAGCGCCGAACCACTCATCACGGGGAAATCATCAAATAATCCCCCCACAAAAGATGAAGTTCAGAACGCAGCTCTCTGCAAAGGCCTTGACACACGGTTTGAGTTCGAAACCCCGGAAGTGGCACCAAAAGGGAGAACTCTCCCTTCAAAGCACGCCGTCCCCTTATTAGGGTTCTTCAATGTCACAATGGAAGACTTCCTGCTGCCAGGGCGAAGTGCATGTTGCTTGCAAACTGACAAATCAAGTCCGATGACCACAGGCTTGTGGTGGCCGGCATCTTGGAGCGACGAGTGCCGCAGTCCACGCAACACTTTACCCAAAGCAAGTTGCAGGCAAACTTCAAGGCGATCAAATCCATGTATGCATATGCCAAGTTGACTTTGCTCTTAAGGCAGTCATCAATGGCACGGAGCTCCATCTTGTCCCTAAGGACTGCCAAACACCAAACCTCCTGACAAGAAGCAACCAGAGGGGTACAAGCCATGAAAATCTTCAACCGAAAGGGGGCCAACGCATCCCATCAAGCCGGTTGTACGAACCCGGCCGTGATTCCCGCAGGCCGAGGCTAAAGGCCAAAGATTCCGCAAGGCTTCTGATCCCCATCAATGCTGAAGCCATTCACGAGGGAGCTAAAGATCTCAAAGTCCTATGAGGGAGTAAAAGATCTCTAGGTCAGGCCACTCACGAGACCAACAATTTTCTGCAACAGCAAGATCCTCTTGTCATTATGATGCTTCGTCTGCAACGACAAGATCCTCTTGTAATTATGATGCTTCGCACGCCAGGTTCCATGCAGCACTTAAGGCCTTTTTTATCGTTGCACAGCTTACAGGCCCATTGAGACCAAGTCTTAATGAGGTCATCCTTGCAGCAAGCGACCTTAATGGACGAACCTTCAGCATCATATCAAGCGAGGCATGGAACACGGTGAACAGGTGTGAGGCTATCATGGCCATGCCAAGAATTCAACCGGTGATCTGTACACCCAAACGTGCACTTGAAGTGTCTAGCTTGCTGCTCACCACTCCCAAGTTTTAGCCGAAAGCAACTCAGCAAGCGCGAACCCTTGGGCACGTCATGCACCGAGCAAGTGAGGCAGCTCGTTGATTCACGCAAGGTTTCTATAGCACGGCAAACTCTGCAATGTGCAAAAACACGGGCACAATCAGCGGCTATGAGGTTACTTATGCATGGATATGCGCCCCGAGTGTTGACGGGGGTGGCAACCTGGACATGGCCAGGCAAGCACTGTACTTCAAGGGCAGAAGTGCGAACGGCAACACAGAGTTCCCTTGGGTACGCTAGCGTACTGCCAAGATCCATGCTCATGGTTACCAGGGCACGCTGCCTGAAGCCGCGCCAATGCTGGGCACGTGGTAAGAAGGCCTTCCTGGTGAGCCGTTTGGATCACCTTGCACATGCAGCAAACTCAATGGGCATGAGATAGGCAATGTCAGGGATTTCCCACAACCAGCTGTAGCCAGGGTTTTCAAGGCTCACATGACATGCTTCTGGTGCAGAGCAAAGAAATTCACCAAGCCCGTTATAACTTGCATTTGCGGTTGCAAACTCTCGTAGTCTGCCCCAACAAGCGTTGGCAATCCATAAGAGTGAGACCGATCTCTTAAGGCGGCGGTCCATCGGGCAACTTGCTGAGAACATTATATTCCTCGACGATTCTCTTCAAGAAGCACTAGGTGTGGGCTTTGCGAGGCCAAGACGCAAGGCGGGAACATGCGGGTGAATACTGTTCAGGGAGAACCTTCAAGCCAGCCTCTTTGAAGCAAAACCCAACATGGCCCACCCAAAGCAAATTTCAACAAGAGTGCTTTGCTTCATCGGGTTGGCACTAACGGAACGCATCTACTGAACATGCCGCACAGCGGTACAACGAGGTCACCAACAGGGGTTATTGCAATTACCTTAGGCCCTGCACCGCAGGCGCTGCGGCAGCAGCGGCACTATTGTGTGTCTGAAGAGAAACACCCACGAAGGCAACACACATGCAACCTGTGGCAAATGGCTTTTTTTTGGTGACCGGTCGAGAACACTTCCCGAGTTATGGTCAGAACAGACTGGATGTCTGTTTGTGGTACTAGGGACCCATTCTCGAGGCCTGGGTCATACAAAACGATTGGGGATCACTACTGGGCTCAAGACAAGTGAAGAACATCTGGATGGTTCATGGCGCCCTCAAAAACACGGTCATCTGGCCTGCCTGCGTTTGTCAACTGGACCCCTGGCCGAGTAAGCTCAGCTAGATTGACGCACGGTCTCCTTGTTCCTGAGCCTGACGATGCCGCTTGAAGCCACTGTCATCTGGTTGTCATCCCTCGAAGCACCAGCCAGGACTCTTATTCGTAGCAATGCACATTGACTACTCTACGTACGCCACCCTGTTCCCCTCATACTGGGAGACAGCAGTGTCCACCAGCCGAACTACTGGTTCCATCTGGCCAACGATGCGTAGGCCTGTAAGGCGCGCCTGGTGTTTCTAGAGTCTATCCGCCTGCTCAGGTTGCGCCGAACGTTGACCCCTGTCTCGTTCCACATCTCAACAGACAATTTCAGCTCTGCTGCAGACATAGCATATGCTTCATGATGAAGACTCCTGAGCGTTTAGTTCTCCCCGAAGATCCATCACGGCCAAGGACAGTTCGGCTAGTATCATAAACGGAGTATCTCCACTGACACTTGGAGCATAGTTGCTCGAGAAAGTAAACTTCGCGAGACTGCCAACGCCAGCCTAGACACACTTCCCAACATGTTGCCCTAGATGCCAAGGGCCTCCGAGCCAGCCACTGACATTGCTGGATCCCTACACGCTTAGAGTCAAACTAAGTCGTCCATGGGGCACGCTTAAAACAATTCATGACACGTCTCATGCATCAACAAGTGAGAACCGGCAGCATCCCATGAGAATTACCGTGAGAAACGCAAGACTCTACAAGAGTTCTTGGCCAATTGCCATGCCTCATCAAGCCAGCAGCGGCTGAGGCTCATGCATGTGTGCATGTCATGGGTGCCAAAAACTGACAGCAAGTACAGAAGCCTGGTCACACAAGACTCAGGTCCATGTCACAAACATTCATCCCCGGCAGCGCCGGCGCACACATGTGCGACAGTCCCACAAGGGACATCACCCCAAGCATATGGGGACAAGCTTTTGGCACCCGTCAAACCGTTCTCACAAGTCGTGGGTAGATTTGCTCTACTCCACTTTTGAAACATTATATACACTGCGGTGTGCAAAACTTTGGTTCCGAACTGAGTTGAATGTGCGCCTCGCTCAAAGTTCTGCCACAACGGAACCTATCACACGCCTCCTCTGCAAGCACATGAATGTACCTCCTCCTCTATGTCCATGTCATCAGCTCTGTACACCTCATCGCAAGAATATTCAAAGCTCGATGAAGAGGAGTTGGTACTGGAATGGCCTGCTTTGGACCAGGTTGCACTTCATCACCAGGGTCTTCAACAACATCTGATGTCCCTGTATTCATGAAGTATCAGGGCGAAAAGCATTTGATAGTATAGCAGCGAGAACTGATTCATATTGGCGCAATGGCGAGGCAACCGCATCACGGCTAGCGGCGCGGACCGGGGGCCTACGCGCTGCTCTCGCGCGCGGACGGGCAGCTGACCCGGGCGGGCCAGCACTACTACTCTCTCCCAGCAAGGACTTTGACTACAACCAGCCCCTCATCCGCGAGGGGCCCAACGACTACATCCTGCTACTACGAGTACCTGGTCCACGTGCCGGTGATCAGGCGGCGACGCGGGGGCGGGCTGCGAGCGCAGGCTGCCGGTGAACGAGCTGGGCGGGGCCATGACGAGGCTCACGGAGGAGCAGGTGGCGCAGCGGGTCAGGCAGCAGGTGGAGGCCTCGCTGGGAGACCCGGGCGGCCCTCTGTGTACGTCGGCGTGGACGTGGTGCGCTGCAGGTGCAACGGGCTGGCCAACTTCCCCCTGCCCATCCTGTGCCCGGCGGACGGCGTTGAGCCCGTGGACGGCGTGCTGCCGGACCTGGGCTTTGTGGAGGGCTGCTGCGACGCGAGGCAGTCCTGCCTGAATTTGTTGCCGTACGTGGGCGCAGGAGCACGGGAATCCACCCAACGCCGTCCTGGTCCACATTCACAGAGCGCTTGAACAGGCTCATCAGCACATCAAAGAGACTGTGGTCGGGGCATCCGCACGGCGTCGAGCTGCAGAGCGTTGCTGATGGTGAACACGTCCGTCCGCTCCCAAACAAGGCGATGGTGTTTTAGGTTATCCTCGGGAGGCTCGGTACACTGCTCCTTGAACTGCGTGTAGCGCCCCAGTTGGGCGGGCGTCGGAAGCTCTACCTCCTCCACCTCCTCCTCTACCTCCTCCACCTCCTCCTCTACCTCCTCCACCTCCTCCTGCTCCTTGACCTCCGTCTGCTCCTCCGTCTCCATCTGCTCCTCAGCCGGCTCCTCGGCCGGCTCCTCGGCCGGCTCATGCTCCGTCTCTGTCTGCTCCTGGGCCTCAGCCGGCTTTTCGGCCGGCTCATGGGGCTCCGTCTCGTCTACTCCTGGGCCTCAGCCGGCCTCGACCGGCTCCTTGGCCGGCTCATGGCCTCCGTCTCCGTCTGCTCCTGGGCCTTCGTCTCAGCCAGCTCCTCGGCCGGCTCCTCCGTCTGCTCCTGGGCTTTGAGAGCCGATGCGTTGGAGCTCCCGCGCCGACTCAGCTTCCTCGAGTTTGGCATCATCGAGGTTGAGCCACTGGAGCCTGGCCAAGGCTTCCTGGCACACAGAGATCTCAAGGCGCTTGCGCCGACGGAGAAGGCCGTCACAGAAAGCGTGCGGCGCACAACCCCCTCCAGCTCAGTCATGGGCTGCTGGCGAGTAGCGTCCGGATCACTGACGACCACCAAGCTCTTCATGCTCTGCATCTCACCGAAGGCCTCTCCAGCGCGGGGGTCCGTGCACCTGTCCGGGTGCACCAAGAGCATCATCATCTTGAAGCAGCACGACGCAGAGCTTCGATCTTCTGTGCTTCTTGAGGCGGTTTTTATGTATATAAAAATCTAAATGCTTCCATTCCTGGCATCCCGTGCTTTCTGTGCCCCCTGAGGCGGTTTTTTATTTATATAAAAATCTAAATGCTTCGATCCCTGGCAGGTTGTCTCCCGTGCTTTCTGTGCCCCCTGAGGCGGTTTTTTATTTATATAAAAATCTAAATGCTTCGGCCTGGCGCGCGAGGTCTTTCTCAAATTACTGAAGGCCAAGCGGGAGGTTCCCACAGCGGCGCAGCGGCAGGAGGTCCTGGCCGTGCAGCAGGGCCTGCGTGCGCTGTGTGGCTGCACGGTGACGCAGAGCGCCTGCGAGCTGGACCACGTTGCGCCGGTGCGGCAGCTCTTCGCAGACAGCGTGCAGCGGCTGCAGGCGCTCTGCGTTGACTGCCACAGCAAGAAGACGCTCCGGGAATCCGCGCAGCCCACGAGTCTGGAGAGCCGCGTCTGCCCGGGGGTTATGGAGGCCTACGTGCGCAGTCCGAAGCTGCCGCCGCTGGTCTTCGAGGCCCAGGGGAGCCACCGCGAGAAGCCCTACGTGGGTGTCGACGTCGTGCGCTGTCGCCGCAACGGTTTGGCCAACGCACCCTTCCCGCTGCCCATCCTTTGCCCCGCGGACGGCGTGGAGCCCGTGGAGCCGGGGCGGCTGCCGGACTTGGGCTACGTGGAGGGGCGCCGCGACGCGCGCCAGGCCGCGCTGCAGCTGCTGCCGTTTGTGGCCCTGGCTGGTACCCCAAAGCTTCCATTGCCGCGAAGACGGGCGTGCGCCGTTGGGATCACATCCCGCTGGGCATCTATGCGCGCGGACACGTGGGCGCGGCCACGCTCCGGCGGGCCCTGGAGCGCATGGACGCTGCGTGGCCCGAGGGCGAGGAGCACATGGCCAAGCTCTCGGTGAACGCGATGATCGGGCTATGGGCGCGCCGCGCGGACGTAGCTTCTGCTACGGGGAGGGCAGCGTCTGGGACTTCGTGCACACACGGCGCCTGCTAAGCAACGGAACGTATCGCCCCATCCACGACGCCGCGCTGGGCTTCGGGCACTGCATGGTGGCCAAGGCCCGGCGGGCTGGCGGCGCCCCCGCGGTACGTGAAGCAGGTCAAGACGGACTGCCTACTGCTCCAGGGGCTGCCAAAGAGCCGGCAAGAGAGCCTGGAGGCGCTGACCAGGCTGCGGCACCAGGACGGCACACCCGTCTTTTGGGTGGAGGAGTGTAAGCCATTGCTGGGGCGCAGCGCACCGCCGCGCATGGAGGCGGAGAGGCCAGCGCTGCGGCGGTGGCGCGAGGTGGAGGACCCCCTGGAGCACTGCGCGGCCGGCAACTCCCTGTTGCTCACCGGCCTGCCGGGCACCGGGAAGACGTACCTTGCGCGCAGATCGTGGCGCGGCTCCGTGAGCAGGGCGAGGCGGTGCACCTGGTGTCGAAGACGCATTGCTCTGCGCAGAACCTGGGGCTCGGCGCGCAGACGGCCGACCACTGGGTGCGCAGGTACGTCCGCAACGGGAGCGTGCAAAAACTTGACTGGCTCGTGGTTGAGGAGATCACCCAGCTGGACATGGCGCTCTGGGCGGACCTGGCGTGCGTGGGGCTGAACCCCGACGTGAAGTTCCTGCTGCTTGGCGACTTCCGGCAGCTGCCCGCGGTGCTGGACTCCTGGGCCGGGCAGCCCATCAGCGCCCCGCTGGAGCATAGCCAGCTGGCGCTGGACCTCGCAGGCGGCCACCGGCACGAGCTCACCGAAAACATGCGCTCCGACCCCGGCATCTTCGATTTTGTGAAGTGGCTGCGGGTGGGCGAGCCCGACGCGCCCGCGCTGGAGGAGGCCAAGGCGCGGGCCCGCGAACTCTTCCCCGCCAAGCCAGGGTGGCCCGAGACGACCCTGGTCATCAGCCACGCGCGGCGGGTGGCCGTGAACGCGGCAGCCAACCGGGCCCTGCAGCCACCGGGCGCCAAGCTCTTAGTACTGGAAACGGGTGTGGAAATTGCTCTGGCGCCCGAGAGCCAATCGCAGAGCCCGCAGAACCGAGCGCAGAACATGCTGGTGTGGCCGGGGCTCCGGCTGATCGGGGGCGGTGGGAAGATTCCCAAGGGCGTCTTTGTGGCCGTTACAGAGGTGGAGCCCGAGCACGTCAGGCTGGACAACGGGCTGCGGCTGAAGCAGCAGGAGCTGCTGCGCGCCACAAGGCTCAGCCACGCCGTCACCTACGCCAGCTGCCAGGGTTTGACTCTGCAAGGCCGCGTCAGGCTGGACCTGGGCTCCGTCCACCTGTCTCTGCGCCACCTGTACGTGGGCGCGTCGCGGGCGACCAGCTCCGACCTGCTTGAGGTGGCGTGATCAGGCCCGTTGCAGCTCCCAAATTATTTTAATAATTTCTGAATTGAAGAAGACCTGGCATGCGATTCCACGAGCTGACAGGTGGGCGCTTGTATTTCACGTTAAGCCGTCTTCACCTTCTTCTCTGGATTCATGAATTAATAGAGGAGATGAACGGGCAGCAGGGCGCTTCGACAGCGTCCAGGGTGAGGTGCCGGACCTCGAAGAGCACGCCAAACTGGCGGCCCATCAGCCAGACCTGCCGCGCCTCGATCACGGCGCGCCCCCGGCGGCGAGCAAACTCCGAGGGCTGCGGCGCGGGCTTGCCGTTTGAGTCCCAGTAGACGCAGCGCTCCAAGTTGATCTTCGCCTTGACGCGCTGGCCCTTGGGGCTCACCTTGACGGCGCTCTGGATTCCAGCTCCGTGCGGGACGCGCCGGGGAAGGGGCTCTGTTGCACGATCATGTTATCCACGACGGTGTCTTCCACGGAGAGCACCCAGTCGCGGAGATCTGGGTCGCTGTGAAACAGATGCCCAAACGCTTTGCGCCATCATCCTGGAAATTACCGGGCTCCCAGAGAATCTCCACGGCGCAGTTGCGGCGGTAGAAAATTTCTTCACTGTCCTCGAGCGAAACATACCGCCCGCCCTTGGCGTTCGACTGCACGGGTCCCATGGTTCGAAGCGGAAGATCGGGCTTTTTCATTCGAACGAAAAAAAAAGTTGGCCCGACGAACGCAGGCTTGATTCCTGCCCGGACGGCGAGTTGGGTGCCACGCAGTTTTTAGTCCAGGACGGACACGCCCGTTCCGGAGAGCGTCACCAGCTGGTAGGCCACCAGGTGGATCCAGTGTGAACCGGGCAAGGTCACCCGAGCGGGTGCTGACACCACTCAGTGGCATCTTGGGCACGCGCTCTGTCGGAAAGCCGGCAATGAGGCTGTGGCGCAGGTAGCCCACACGGCCGATGTCGATGTTGCGCACCGTGTCGTCGTAGGTCCCCGCAAGGACCGAGAGGAAGTGGAAGTGTCCTCGCCCCGGGTTGGCCAGCAAGTGGATCTTGGAGCCCGCGTCGTTGTCCCAAAAAGTCACAAACGCGCCCATGAGTTTCGTGAAGGCGCGCGCCACGGTGACGTTGTGTTCCGCCACTCCGTTCGGGACGCTGGACTGCTGCGTGTGCACCGTGGGGTAGCTGAACACCAGGGACCTTCCTGAGAGGAGCACGCGGTTGAAGGGAGGCCAGAACTCGGACGTTCTGGGTCTCAAAGTCGGTGCTCAGCGTGGCCCCCGCCGGGTGCGCCCCGGCGTTCTCGGACCACAGCGCAGTTGCGGCGTCCGCAAACTCAATTTCTATCACCAGGTTCAGCTGCGGCGGCCGCATCTTCCCGCAGCGCAGGATGCCCACCATGGTGGGGCGCAGCAGCACGTCCGCGTAGCCGCCCTAGAAGTGGCTTGTGACGAACGTCCAGCAGCGGCTCATTCCGCTCAAGGTCGCCCACCACCTGCTCAAAGCGCGAGCGCTGGTTGAAGCCGTGCGCCCGAAGCGTCTTCATTTACTGTCGCGCAACTTCGCCCGCCGCCCGTTCCGGCGCTCGGCCCGCGCGTAGCGCAGCTGGGGCACCTGGCGGTGCACGGCCTCCGTCAGCCGGCTCACGTCGTCCAAGTGCCGCTGCCCCTCCTGCGCCTGCCTGCGCTCGCCTAGCCAGTTGCGGCTGCAAGTTGTAACTGGGGTACGTCCTGCGGAACCACCGGAGCATCCGCGGCTCGTTGCGGGGTTCAATCGACATCATGCTTTTATACCAGTACACTTGCGCCTGTGGTCAGCCGGTCATAAGCGGACTGCCTCTCCAGCATGCGCAGCGCGCGCTGCTGCTCTCTTGTGAGCTGAGGCGCCTCCGGTTCAGCCGGTGCCTCAACCGGTGCCTCCCTCCGCCGGCGCCTCAACCGGCGGCTTTGGCTTGCGCTTTGGGGCAGCCGGCTCAGTAGGCACGTCCTGCTTCGGTTTGTTCTTGCTCCCAGGGGGCCTGCCCCGCCGTTTCGGTTCCGGCGCAGCGTCCTGCGCAGCGTGTGGTGCCTCCGGCGCAGCGTGCGCCTCTGGCGCATCTGGCGCCTCTTGCGCCTCCGGCGCCCTGTCGTGTTCGGTTGGCTCCATTTAATTATACGTGGTCAAGATATAACACGAACGACAAAGACGACCCGCCTTGCCGTCCAGGTCGGTCAGGCGGAAGCGCATGTGCCTCAGGGTAACCGGGCCCCTGAGGGCCATGAAGTGCCCGTCGTCTGAGCCCGTCTCCACAATCACTCCGCTCTTCAGCGTGATCTTGGAGAGGATGTCGTCGCCCAGGTTGCCCAGCACTCTGCTGGCGTTGGCCAGCTGGGCGCAGCGCAGGTAGACCTCGTTGCGCGCCATCATCCGGACAAATTCGAAAACCTGCTGCCCGCCGGAGACGGGCCCAGCATGTGGTCCACGCTGAAGGGCTTGGTGGGAGAGGCGGGCGGCGCGGCGACGGGCCCGCTGGACTGCGAGAGCCTGGACTGCACCTTCACGGCCACGAGCGGCGGAGTGTCGACGGGCAGCGTGGTGCGCGGCGACGTGACGAGCTCGGGCACGGTCTCCGCGCCGCAGCTCTTCGCCTCCAACACGCTCACCGTGACCAACACCTCCGACTTCTCGGACGTTCTCTTCCTGACGAAGAACTGGGCGGGCTGGAGCAAGCTGCAAGTGTCCAACAACAGCGCGGCCCCCGACAGCGGCCCGGAGCTGCGGCTGCTGGGCAACCAGAGCGCGCGGGTCTTCCTGGAGCGGGACGGCGGGGCGCACCAGTGCGAACTCATCATGATCAACGACGAGGCGCTGGCGCAGACGAAGAGCCTCTCCACGCAGCTGTCCCTGACCACGAACCAGAGGAACCCCGGCTGCCCAGGGTCTTCCTGGAGCGGGACGGTGGGACGCACCAGTGCGAGCTCATCATGATCAACGACGAGGCGCTGGTGCAGACCAAGAGCCTCTCCACGCAGCTGTCCCTGACCACGAACCAGAGGAACCCCGGCTGCCTCGTGATCGCGGGCAACACGGGCAACGTGGTCTGCACCACGAGCTTCACGAATTTGTCGGACAGCCGGGTGAAGACGGAGATGGCGGAGGCCGACGTGGCGGAGCTCCAGCAGCTCTTTGACTCCGTGGAGGCCAAGCAGTACAAGCGCCCGGACATGAACGAGGACCTGAGGCTGGGCTTCGCCTTGGACGACTTTGCAGGAACTAAGTGGAAGAACCTGGTGGAGCGACGGCACCGAGATGATCACCCTCGACTACTCTCACCTCACCAGCGTGCTGTGGGGGGTGTGCAAGGGCTTCCAGGCCCGGCTGGACGAGGTGGAAGAGTGGCAGGCCCAGCGGGGGCCGAAGAACAAGTAGTGTGAGCAGGCCTCCTCGTTTTAGAGGACCCTTGCTCAAGCCCCTTTTTGGGGCAGGAAGTAGGTGTGTTCAGGCCTCCGCGTTCTCGAGGAACCTTGATCAGCTCCTTTTTGGGGCAACAAGTAGGTGTGTGCAGGCCTCACTGCATCCGGTGACGCCAGCGCAAGCTCCTTTTTGGGGCAACAAAGCTAAATGGAGGCGCTGAGGGACCTGGCCGACGACTTCAACGTGCGGGACCCGCGGAAGCTGTACCAACTTGCGAGGCAGCGCGACCTCGACGTGACGCAGGCCATGGCCTTCGAGGCGCTGAAGGCCGACGTGGGCCGGCAGGTGCAGGCGCCACGGCCCCGCGCGCTGGGCAAGTCGGCCGCCGAGGGCCGAACGACCGGCTGCAGGCCGACCTCATCGACTTCAGCCAGAACACGCGGGGGAAGACGAAGTACGGCCTGGTGGTGATGGACGTCTTCACCCGGGAGGCCGCCGTGGAACCTCTGCAGAACAAGAACGCCGAGACGGTGGGCCGCGCCACCAAGCGCGCCGCGCGGGAGCTGACGGAACTTCGTGGTCACGACGGACCTGGGCAACGAGTTCGCCACGCTGGACCGGGAGCTGCCCGAAAATGCCGTGCACCGCACGAAGCGGCCCGAGGACCGCAACGCCATTGCCGTGGTGGACCGGGGCATACAGACGCTGAAGAAGGACCTGGCCACGAGGGTGGCGCGCAAGGGCGGGCAGTGGAGCGACCACTTCGAGCGGGCGGCCGGGGCCTACAACGCGCGGCCCCACGAGACGGTGCACGGCGCGCCCGAGGACGTGGAGAAGCAGCCGGCCACGGAGTTCAGGGTCCTCCAGGACAACGCCGACAAGTTCCAGCACAACAAGGACCTCACCGAGCGGCGCGTGAAGGCGGTGGAGGACGCGGGCGCCTTCCGGGCGCCGACGAACGCGGCGAGGAGCTTCAACCCTCAGTACGGCGACGTGCAGCAGCTGGGGGCCGTGGACTCCATGACCGTCCGAAGCACGGAAGGCCGGGAGACCCTGCTGAAGCTGGCGCTGCCGGCGCCGCAGGGCAGCGGCAACGCGGCGGGCCGGCTGACGAGACGGGGCAGGCCGGCGGCTGTGAGGCAGCTGGACGACTTCCTGGGGCCTCCGAGGCCCAGGACCCTCGACTAATTTGAAAATGGTTTTTTTTAGGCACGACACGGCCTCCTCGTTTCCGCGGAAGCTTGAAGCAAGCCCCTTTTGGCGCAAAAAAAAAAACTTTGATCACACTCAAGTTTGCCTGATCCTGATCAAGCGAAAAAACTGGCTTTTAGGCATTGCGCAGGCTGGGGGGGAATTCCCGGAGCCTGCTCAGCTCCTTTTTGGGGTGCTCGGGAAACCAACGGGTTGGGCGAACCAATCAAAGCGGGGCTGGCATGGGCAAACCGCGCAAAACCGTGCAAAAAGCTATTATTCCAGGGTGTATATTGATATACGGCCTGGACTAATAGCATTTTGTAGCGCAAAACCGCACAAATGTCCCTGGGTTTGGCTCTCCACTCTCCCCCGGCTCCTTGCTATATGTGCTATATGTGCTATATCTCACAAGGCAAGCCACTGAACATCCACTCTCCGCCGGGTCCTTGCTATATGTGCTATATGTGCTATATCTCACAAGGCAAGCCACTGAACATCCACTCTCCCCGGGTTCCTTGCTATATGTACTATATGTGCTATATCTCACAAGGCAAGCCACTGAACATCCACTCCCCCCCAGGTCCTTGCTATATGTACTATATGTGCTATATACTCTGTACGCGCGAAATCTGTACTATATGTGCTATATAGGGGGCCATATAGCACATATAGTACATATAGCAAGGACCCGGGGGGGAGTGGATGTTCAGTGGCTTGCCTTGTGAGATATAGCACATATAGTACATATAGCAAGGAACCCGGGGAGAGTGGATGTTCGGTGGGTTGCCTTGTGAGATATAGCACATATAGTACATATAGCAAGGAACCCGGGGAGAGTGGATGTTCAGTGGGTTGCCTTGTGAGATATAGCACATATAGCACATATAGCAAGGAACCCGGGGGAGAGCGGGTTGGGGGCAGCGCGTCGCCCAACTGTGCGTCTTTGGGCAAGGCGGCCTCACGAGCCCGGCAAGGGCGCAGTGCGCCAGAGCGGGGGGCTTGCAACGATCTGTACGCGTTCGGTCGGGCTTCTGCCTGGTCTGTGCCCTCAAAAGGCAGGCCCCCGTGTCGCGAATTACTGGCCGTTGTACAAGGCCCTCAAACTCTCCGCCAGGGAGATCGCCTTGTCGGACCCGAACTTTCGCTTCTCGCGCACAGAGTCCTTGACACACTGCGCCGTCACTTCCACGAGGATGCAGCGCTTCAGCACCGCGCGCGTGTCCGCGCCAAAGACCTTTTCAAGCGGGCGAGCGCGCCACTCAAACCCGTCGAGCATGAGGTCCGGAGGGCAAATCTTTGCCATGTCGTCCAAGCTGTGGTGGAGTTTCGCCAGGTCCTGCACCGTGATGATCCTGAACGTCTCCGCAGGCACCTTCACGTCGTTGTAGCGACTTTTGATGGTGGCTGGCAAGTCGGGCGACAGACCGAGGAGATGCTTCAGCGTGTCCACTCCCCCGCCTTGGGCGCCGATGTTGCTGCTGCTGATCTGAAGCTCGTCCAGGAGCAAAGCCCTCTCGTCGCGCAGGAGGCTGCGCTCGACCGCGGATCTCAGCATGTCCGGGCTGGACACCATGACGAACTCGTCCAGACCCACGTCGCGGGCCACCATGACTTGCCAGGGGAGTTTTCCCCTTGCCGCTGTCTCCGTAGAAGATCAGGGTCCTTCGCTCGTCGCGAGCTTGCCCGTAGGCCTCGAAAAAGTCCAGTGGCTGCTTCTGGTGGACCTCGGGGTTGTACCACCAGCAGTTCACGGTGCTCTCGTTGATGACAAAGTCGGTCATCAGAAGTTGGCGATGGCGCGACACCAGCAGGCTCTCCGTTTGCAACTGGTCGTCCTGGAGTTGCTTGCGGAGCTGCAAGAGGGCCCTGCCCTGCAAGTGCACGAACTCGTCCTCACTGTTCGGCGGGCGCTTGCCGGTGTTCAAGGCCTTGTCGCCTCGGAAGGTCGTGTCGAGCTTGATGAGATGGCTCTGGGACTCGGACGTCGTCATATCGTCGTAGTTCTTCAAAACCCGTCGTGGGGAGAACTCTGGCGCCGGAGGTTCGTTTGCTGCAACAAGGCCGTCGTACTCGCCCCGACTCATGGCCCGCATGGTCCCCTTCTGCTCCAAGCAGTTGGCCAACAGCTTCACGACATCGTGAAGCTTCCCCTTGCCAAGCTTGTAGAGCTGGGTGGACGCCGGAGGATGGGGCAGCAGCTTCATGGTGGGCTTGTGGAATAAGACCCACAAGTTTGCCCCTCTTTCGGGTCGAAGCACGACGTGGTGGCCGACGTCAGGAGGCTGAGCTTGGCCCACGAGGCGCCACGCCATCCAAGCGCAACCTTTGCCCTGGTACTTGTCGTCCCCCACCCTGTAAAGGCACTCCAGCAGTTCTGCTTCGGGCCCTCCCGGGCCGGTGTGGCGGAACTCGCAGGGAACCAGAACGTGGTTGCTGCTGTGGAAGACGGGAGCGGCCTTGTTCCTCATGAAATCCTCCTCTCGCGGCTCGGCGGCCCTTGGCAGCAAGAAGGTGGTTACCTCCGGCTCCGGCTTCTCCGGCTTCTCCGGCTCGCTCTCCTCGCTCGCCTCGCTCGCCTTCCTCTTCAAGTTCAGGTAAATGGGCTGGCGCGGAGACTGAGGCTTCACGGGCGGAGTGTCCGGGGCGGCTTCGCGGCGATCCAACCACTCCACCAGGCGATGCTCCAAGTTCGTCGCCGGGTAGTCATCACCCGCGGGCTCCTGGCCGGCCTTGACGAGTTCTTCAAAGATGGGCAGAGCCTGCTTGCAGCCGACGCTGTGGTAGGACAGTATGTCCCGCATGTCGTCCAGGGTCTCGAGCACGCGAGTCCCCATTCTCACGGAGTGCGGAAGGGCGGTAGACAGCACCAGGTTCACTGCCGCCTCGCGCGCCTCGCGCTCGCACTCGGATCGAGTCGCCATCGCAGAGCTTGCTTCTCGAGCAAATAGTGACTTTGTTGAAAGCCAGCTGTGTTTAAACCCTACAGGCACCAGCCCGCCCACCGCGAAAACGCTCTGAGGGCGTAACCCGTTTGAACGCACCCCGGAAGCTGCCCCCCTTCCTGGCAGAGCATGTCGAAAACCGTGTAAAAAGCTATTCTCCCCGGCCTTGACGGGCAAGTATACCCGGGGAGAATGCGCGGCCGGGCAAAAAAAACTGGGCCCGTAAAAAAAGAATGGCAAGTTGGACGAGACAACAACAGCAGATCACGGAGGCCGCGGACGGCGGCGCCCGGGCTCGCACGGGGGCGGATGGTGCCGTCGTGCTGAACCTGCGGCGTGGCTCGGGAGCCTGCTCTCGCGCGCGGACGGGCAGCTGACCCGGGCGGGCCAGCACTACTACTCCCACCTGGGCCTGCGGCCTCCCAGCAAGGACTTCGACTACAACCAGCCCCTCATCCGCGAGGGGCCCAACGACTACATCCTTCTGCGCAACGGGCAGAAGAAGCTCGTGCGCTCCCTGCAGGGCGGAGAGCACCGGCTGACCAAGCTGGGCAAGGGCTTCTTCCGCGACAAGTACTACGAGTACCTGGTCCACGTGCCGGTGATCATCCGGGCAGGCGGCGCAGCGGGCGGAACGCCGGCGCGGGCTACGAGCGCAGGGACTGGCTGCCGGTGAATGAGCTGGGCGGCGCCACGAGGCACCCGGCCCACCTCACGGAGGAGCAGGTGGCGCAGCGGGTCAGGCAACAGGTGGAGGCCTCGCTGGACGGCCCCATCCTGCAGCTCTCGGACGAGACCTACTTCCTCGACCCCGAGGGGCACGGGGTGGTCAGCACCCAGAGCACGCACTACAGGAACTCCAGGACCGAGGTGGAGACGCTCCTGCGCCAGCGCATGAGGGGCCTGAGGAGCGTGAGCTTCCAGCTGCCCTGCGAGGAGGACGTGCTGCCGAGCGCCTTCGAGGACAAGCCGCTCTGCGTGCCCCTGCAGCTGGCCGAGCTGCTGCAGCTGAGCGTGGAGGAGGTGTGCGCGGACTTCGACGCCATGCTGCGCCACGACTGGAGGCGCCTCGGCATCTCCGCCGAGGAGGTGCGAGAGTTCTGCGTGTGGCGCAACGCCCCGATGCGCGTGCTGAGCTCGCAGGGCGACCTGGTGGACAGCTACGACCCGGCGCTGAAGGAGCACCGCACCGTGTGCTTCTTGGCCTTCGACGGGCACTGCTACATGTACAGGGCCGTGAAGAGGGTGCTGGAGAGGCAGGCGGCGCGCGTGCTCTACCGGGGCGAGGCGAGGCAGACCCTGCCGCCCATCCAAGAGTGGAGGCGCTTCGACGCCGCGGACGTGCAGCCGGGGCTGTTCTGGTGCGAGGACCTGCGGGAGGCGCGGCGCCAGCTCATGGCCGCCGGCGAGAGCCCAAGGTGGCCATCAGCAGCCCGGCGCAGTACTGCGGGCTGAGGCTGAGGCGGGGCACCAGGATCCGAGAGCTGCCGGAGGAGCACGAGGTGCTGCGGAGGTGGTGCGAGGCGCTCAACCAGGAGTACCGGGGCCAGCGCCTGGCCGGCTTGGCGCACGAGATTTTTTTGAAGCTACTCAAGGCGAAACGGGAAGTGCCCGGAACTGCGGAGAGGCAGAGCACCCTGGCCGCGCAGGACGGCAAGTGCGCGCTGTGCGGCTGCGGGCTGACGGCCGGCACCTGCGAGCTGGACCACGTGGTGCCGGTGAGGCAGGCCTTTGCGGGCAGCGTGCAGAATTTGCAGGCGCTGTGCGGCGACTGCCACAGCGAGAAGACGCTGAGGGAGAGCGCGCAGCCCACCAGCCTGGAGAGCCGCGTGGCCCCCGGCGTCATGGAGTACGTCCGGAGCCCCAAGCTGCCCCCTCTGGTTTTTGAGGCGCAGACGTGCGCAAAGGACAGCACGTACGTCGGCGTGGACGTGGTGCGCTGCAGGCGCAACGGGCTGGCCAACGCCCCCTTCCCCCTGCCCATCCTGTGCCCGGCGGACGGCGTTGAGCCCGTGGACGGCGTGCTGCCGGACCTGGGCTTTGTGGAGGGCTGCTGCGACGCGAGGCAGTCCTGCCTGAACCTGTTGCCGTACGTGGGGCCCGGCTGGTACCCGAAGGTTTCGCTGGCCGCGATGCTGGACCTGGGCGTCTGCCGCTGGGACCACATCGTGTTGGGCATCTCCGCGCGGAGCCACGTGGACGCGGCGACGCTGCGGCGCGCGCTGGAGCGCATGGACGCCGCGTGGCCCGAGGGCGAGGAGCACATGGCCAAGCCCAGCGTGAACGCGATGATAGGCCTGTGGGCGCGCAGCACGGAGGTGGTCTACAGCGTGCGCAGCAGCAGCAGCGAGCTGGACGGCGCGGGCGCGGACTTCTCTCAGGCCTTCGCCTACGAGGGGGGCATGGTGTGGGACTTCGTCTACGCCAGGAGGCTGCTGAGCAACGGCACCTACCGCCCCATCCACGACGCGGTGCTGGGCTTTGAGCACTGCATGGTGGCCAAGGCCCGGCGCATCCTGGACGCGCCGCCGCGCTACCTCGCGCAGGTGAAGACGGACTGCCTGCTGACGCAGCGGCTTCCGAAGCGCTTCGCGGAGCGGCTGCGGGCGCTGGAGGCGCTGCGCCACCCGGACGGCACGCCCGTCTACCGCGTGGAAGAGACGAAGCCTTTGCTGGGCGGCAGGGCGCCGCGCATGGAGGCGGAGCGCCCCAAACAGCGGAGGTGGAACGGGGTGGACGACCCCGTGGGCCACTGCCTGGCGGGCAACTCCCTGCTGCTCACGGGCCTGCCGGGCACCGGGAAGACGCACCTGGCCCGGACCATTGCGGCGAGGCTGCGAGAGCAGGGCGAGGCGGTGCACCTGGTGTCCAAGACGCACTGCTCCGCGCAGAACCTGGGCCTGGGGGCGCAGACGGCCGACCACTGGGTGCGCAGGTACGTGCGCGGGGGCAGCGCGCAAAAGCTGGACTGGCTGGTGGTGGAGGAGATCACGCAGCTGGACATGGCGCTCTGGGCGGACCTGGCCTGCGTGGGGCTGAACGCCGACGTGAAGTTCCTGCTGCTGGGAGACTTCCGGCAGCTGCCGGCCGTGCTGGACTCCTGGGCCGGGCGGCCCATCAGCGCGCCGTTGGAGCACAGCCAGCTGATCCGCGACCTGGCCGGCGGGCACAGGCACGAGCTCACGGAGAACATGCGCTCCGACCCCGGCATCTTCGACTTCGTGAAGTGGCTGCGGGTCGGCGAGGAGGCGTGCCCCACGCTGGAGCAGGCCAAGGCGAGGCTGAGGGAGCTCTACCCCTCCAAGCCCGGGTGGCCGGACACCACGCTGGTCATCAGCCACAGCAAGCGCATGGCCGTCAACGCAGCGGCAAACCGGGCCCTGGCGCCGGAGGGCTCCAAGCTCTTGGAGCTGGAGACGCAGGTCATCCACATAGATTTGGGTTGTTGCCAAACAACCAATGAATATTGCCAAACTGCAACACCCAATGGGTGTGATAAACCTATAACACAAAACAGCCCGCAGAGCATGAGGGTGTGGCCGGGGCTGCGCCTCATCGGGGCCGGCGGAAAAATTCCCAAGGGCGTCTTTGTGGCCGTGGCGGAAGTGGAGCCGGACGGAGTGAGGCTGGACAACGGCATGCGGCTGAAGAACCAGGAGCTGCTGCGGGCCACCCGGCCCAGCCACGCAGTGACCTACGCCAGCTGCCAGGGGCTCACCCTCCACAACGCGTCCGCCTGGACCTGGAGTCCTGCCACCTCACGCTGCGCCACCTGTACGTGGGCGCCTCGCGGGCCACGAGCTCCGAGCTGCTGGAGGCGGCCTAGAACGGGCAGCACGGCGCCTCCAGGGGCTCCAGCATGAGGTGGCGCACCTCGAAGAGCACGCCCCACTGCCTGCCCATCAGCCACACGTGCCGGGCCTCCACAAGCGCGCGGCCCCTGCGGCGCGCGAACTCCGCGGGGCGCGGCACGCGGTTGCCGGCGGAGTCCCAGAAGAGGCAGCGCTCCAAGTCCATCTTGCACTTCACGTGCGTGCCCTTGGCGCTCACCTTGACGGCGCGCTGCAGCTGGCTCTCAAGCTCGGTGCGGGCGGCCCCCGGAAAGGGCTTCTGGAAGACGATCATGTTGTCGATGACGCCCTGCTCCACCTCCTCCGTCCACAGCTCCAGGTTGGTGTTGCTCGCAAAGCACACGCCCACCCTCTTGGCCCCGTCGTCCTGGAAGTTGCCGGGCTCCCACAGCACCTCCACGTCCACCTTGCACACCAGCGCGCCCTCATGGGAGTCCTCTATACTATAAGGGTTCGTTTGCAGTTATAGAAGTTCACGCAGTTATACCAGTTATGTGGACAGTTAAAACAGTTAAAACAGTTATTTTTTGAGACGGATGAAAGCGAACAACTAACTGTTTTAACTGTTTTAGCTGTTTTAACTGTTTTAGCTAACTGGAGATAACTGGTTGTAACTTTATGAGACCAAACTGCGGGTTTAAGTGTTCAGGAGATTATTCAATATATAATTTACATATATCTGATATAGAAGTACCTTTGTCGATTGCACGCGGCATCGCCGCATGATGTATTAAGAAGTCATATTTTTCACTGCAAGCATAGCGCCCGGTCACTCGACTCCCACAGCCACCACTTTGGGCGCCTTGCGCGGCGGCCGCACCACCCGCAGCTGCGAGGAAGCCAGCGTCCACCACGAAGCAAGCTCGCCGCGCGCAGGCGACTCCGGAAGCACGCGCCCTCGCCGCAAACAAAATACACGCAGCACCCTGCCGCAACGAGGGAGCGACGCGGCCTCGCCGCAGACAAAACGAGCGGCGCCCTGCGCAAACGAGGGAACGAAAACGTGTATAACACACGCGGCCTTGCCGCAGACAAAATGAGCAGCAGCCTGCCGCGACGAGCGAACGAAAACACGCGGCAACTGGCCGCAGCGAGCGGGCGAGGAACAAGCGGGCAAGGAAAAGGAGACATGCACATACACCAGTCCAAGCGTCCAGCCGCAACTCCTTCACCAGAAGCAAGAGCTCAGCATCACACGCGAAGCAGGTCTCCACAAGAAAGGCCCGTGCTGCGTCGAGCTCGATGAGAACATCGCTTTTGCAGACCGTCACGTGCGACGTGGTCGCCATTTTCGCAACGCGCAGCTTGGCCCCGGCGCTCAGTTTAGACCAGGGAGATTCCCCACCAGCTACTGCTGCTCACCTACTGCCTTTGAAATTCGTAGCCTGCCATCCCACCAGATTTTTTACACCAAACAGATTTCCCACCAGCTACTGCTGCTCACCTGCCGCCTTTGTGTCCTGCCATCCCACGAGTTTAGACCACGAAAATTTCTCACCAGCTACTGCTGCTCACCTACTGCCTCTGAAATTTGTATCCTGTCATCCCACAAGTTTGGACCAGGCAGATTCTCTTACCAGCTGCTGCTGCTCATTTACTCCCTTTGTACCCTGCCATTCCACAAGTTTTGGCCAGGCAGATTTCTCACCAGCTACTTCTGCTCATCTGCACCCTGTCCGAAAGTTTCGGCAAAAAACATGGAACTTTGAGTCTCGAAAAAACCCACGAGACGCCACAAAACTGGCCCGGATCGTAGCTAGAGAGATGTCTCTTAGAGGAAAAGTAGTAGCAGCGACACACAGGCTTGTCTGCAAAGGGCCATGAAGACCAGAAAGCCACGACACACCACGACACACCACGACAATTCACACAAATTCTGAAAAATACAAACTGTGTCGTGGTGTGTCGTGGCGTGTCGTGGGTTTTCTGGGCCGCGCGCTTTTCGTGGTGTGTCGTGGGTGTGTCGCTACTACTTTTCCTCTAAGACACATCCCTCTAGCTGTGATCCGGGCCAGTTTTCTGAAAGTGTCGTGGTGTGTCGTGGCGTGTCGTGGTTTTTTTTTTCGGGGCTCAAAGTTCCATTTTTGTTGCCGAAAATTTCGGACAAGGGGCAGATGAGCAGCAGTAGCTGGTGAGGCCTAAACTTGTGGGATGGCAGGGTGCAAAGGGAATAGATGAGCAGCAGCAGCTGGTAAGAGAATCTGCCTGGTCCAAACTTGTGGGATGACAGGATGCAAATTTCAGAGGCAGTAGGTGAGCAGCAGTAGCTGGTGGAAAGGCTGTTTGGTCTAAACTGGTGGGATGGCAGGATGCAAATTTCAACAGCAGTAGTTGCGCAGCAGTAGCTGGTGGGATATCTCCCTGGTCTAAACTGGTGGGAAGGCAGGATACAAATTTCCAAGGCAGTAGGTGAGCAGCAGTACTGGTGGGAAATCTCCCTGGTCTAAACTGGTGGGATGACAGGGTACAAATTTCAAAGGCAGTAGGTGAGCAGCAGTAGCTGGTGGGAAATCTCCCTGGTCTAAACTGGTGGGATGGCAGGATACAAATTTCAACTGCAGTAGGTGAGCAGCAGTAGCTGGAGAGGATACAAACTTCAAAGGCAATAGGTGAGCAGCAGTAGCTGGTGAGAAATTTGCCTGGTGGGATGGCAGGATGCAAGTTTGAAAGGCAGTAGGTGAGCAGCAGTAGCTGGCAAGAAATCTCCCTGGTCTAAACTGGTGGGATGGCAGGATACAAATTTCAACTGCAGTAGGTGAGGGCCAGTAGCTGGCGGGAAGTCTGTTTGGCCTAAACTGGTTGGATGGCAGGATATAATTTTGAAAGGCAGTAGGTGAGCAGCAGTAGCTGGTGGGAAATATCCCTGGTCTAAACTGGTGGGGTGGCAGGATACAAATTTCAAAGGCAGTAGGTGAGCAGCAGTAGCTGGTGGGAAATCTGTTTGGTCTAAACTGGTGGGATGGCAGGATGCAAATTTGAAAGGCAGTAGTTGGGCAGCAGTAGCTGGGGAGAAATCTCCCTGGCCAAAACTCGTGGGATGGCAGGACACAAAGGCAGTCGGTGAGCAGCAGTAGCTGGTGAAAAATCTCCCTGGTGTCTAAACTCGTGGAATGGCTCGAGCGGCACTGCCGCCTGCAAACATCCAAGTCTCATAATTTCTATACGTGTATACAAGGTTTCAATGTTATTTAGCGGTTATCTGTGCAAATATATCAATAATTGCACAACATTTTGTATTCTACAACTGTTGGCTTGCAAAAGCTAGGAAATCACTAAAAAATATAACTGTTTTAACTGCTTTAACTGCTTTCAACCCTAAAAATAACTGTTTTAACTGTTTTAACTGTTTTGAATTTCACGCAGCTCGTCAGCACTAAAGCAGTTATCCCAGTTAGCAACTGATGCAACTGGTGACCAACTGAATCAACTGCTGCAACCATGACTTATAACTGGTAACGAACCCTTATAGATATGTGGACATAAACTTCCCCTTGGCATTGGTCTGAACGTCCAGCCCGAGTGCAAGCTTCATTGCGAAGTTCGGCTTTTTATCTCGCGGAGAAAAAAGTCCGGTCCGATGAACGCGCGAGTCTTCTTGGTCGTCGCAGTGGCGGTGATCTTGCTCTTTAAAAATGCCGAGGCTCCTGGAGCTTTTCTGCGGCACCAAGTCGGTGGGCAGGGCCTTCGAGGCGGCGGGCTGGGAGGTCGTCTCCCTGGACATCGTGTCGAAATTTGAGCCGACCATCCTCTGCGACATCCGGAGCTGGGACTACACGACGTTCCCGCCGGGGCACTTCGACATGGTCTGGGCCAGCCCGGTCTGCACGGAATACAGCCGCGCGCTGACGACGCGCCCGCGGCGGCTCCTGGAGGGCGACGCGCTGGTGCTCAGCGCCCTTGAGATCATTGCGCACTTTGACCCGCTCATGTGGATTGTGGAGAACCCGGCCACCGGGCTGCTGAAGACCCGGCCGTTCATGGAGCCTCTGCCCTGGGTGGACGTGACCTACTGCAAGTACGGAACTCCGTACAGGAAGCAGACGCGGCTGTGGACCAACATGCGCTGGAGGCCGAGGCGAGCCTGTGCAAGCCCGGCAGCCGCTGCGAGGCGTGGCAGGACGGCAGGCACCTCCGGGCCGCGCAGCGGGGGCCGCGGCTGATGGAGGGGCAGTACGAAAGGGTCAGCCAATCACGCGAGCTGCTCTACAGCGTCCCTGCTGCGCTGTGCGAGGAGATTGCGCGCGCGGCCACGGAGGAGCTTGCGGAGCGGCTGAGCATTCCGGACTGAGTCTTCCTCTGGAAAAATGCCCATTTTTCCATGTTTTTGCATGTTTTTTGGGCGGTGCCACTAAACGCCAAAAATGGCGAAGAGGGGCACCCCCGCCTTTTTTCTCGTTTTTGGGCGCATTCAAAAGCGGTGCCACGTTTCACCAAAAATGGTGAAGAGGGGCACCCCCGCCTTTTTTCTCGTTTTTTGCTCAACTTCAAAAGCGGTGTCACTAAACTTCAAAAATGAAGAAGAGGGACACCGGGCCTCTTTTCTCGTTTTTGGGCGCACTCAAAAGCGGTGTCACGTTTCACCAAAAATGGTGAAGAGGGACACCCCCGCCTTTTTTCTCGTTTTGCTCAACTTAAGCGGTGTCACGCTTCATCAAAAATGAAGCACACCGGGCCTTAGTCAAGCACAGAGACGCCCGTGCCGGAGAGCGTCACCAGCTGGTAGGCCACCAAATGAATGAACAGGTCCGTCATCGTGCCGTCCAGGCCCTTGAAGGTGAACCGGGCAAGGTCGCCCGAGCGGGTGCTGACGCCACTCAGCGGCATCTTGGGCACGCGCTCGGTGGGAAAGCCGGCAATGAAGCTGTGGCGCAGGTAGCCCACGCGGCCGATGTCGATGTTGCGCACCGTGTCGTCGTAGGTGCCCGCGAGGACGGAGAGGAAGTGGAAGTGCTCCGAGGCTCCCTTCATGGGGTTGTGAGGGTACTGCAGGCTGCCCAGCTGCATCTGAGACTCCAGGAGGCTGTCCTCCTGCCTGGCCGCGCCGATGGGGGCCACGTCCTGCCCCGGGTTGGCCAGCAAGTGGATCTTGGAGCCCGCGTCGTTGTCCCAAAAGGTCACAAACGCGCCCATGAGTTTCGTGAAGGCGCGCGCCACGGTGACGTTGTGCTCCGCCACGCCGTTCGGGACGCTGGACTGCTGCGTGTGCACCGTGGGGTAGCTGAACACCAGGGACCTTCCTGAGAGGAGCACGCGGTTGAAGGACTCCACCAGCGCAGAGTCCAGGACGACCTGGGAGGCCAGAACTCGGACGTTCTGGATCTCGAAGTCGGTGCTCAGCGTGGCCCCCGCCGGGTGCGCCCCGGCGTTCTCGGACCACAGCGCAGTCGTGGCGTCCGCAAACTCAATTTCTATCACCAGGTTCAGCTGCGGCGGCAGCATCTTCCCGCAGCGCAGGATGCCCACCATGGTGGGGGCGCAGCAGCACGTCCGCGTAGCCGCCCTGGTGCACCGCGCGGGCGATGCGCGGGTCGTTCACTTCGTCGAAACCCTCCATGGCCTTGTTGCGGTTGTACTCTCTGCCCTTCAGCAGGTCGTGCACGGCCACGGTGCGCCCGTAGTAGTTGATGTCGTCGCAGCGCTGGCCGTTGGCGAAGACCTGGACGCGCTGGACGAAGCAGGCGGGGTTGGGCGTGGCCGGGGCCAGCGGGTTGGTGCCGTCCGTGTTCCTGACGCGGAAGGCGATCTTGATGGACTCGGGGTCGATGAAGGACGTGCCGCTGGTCAGCGGGATGCGGCAGACCCTAGAGGTTGTGGGGGAGAAGGAGCTCAGCGAGCTGGGGAAGTACTGCACGTCATGCCGCGCCGTCACGTAGCTGGTGTTGCTTGTTTTCAGCTTGTAGTCCAGGCTCTGCATCAGCTCATCCTGGGCTCCGGCGGTGACTACCTCCATGCTTGTTTATATACACGCATTTTGACTCGTACGGCGAAGGAAAACTATTCTTCCAGTGTCTATATTGATATAGGCACTGGAAGAATAGCGTTTTTGTGGCACAAAACCGTGCAAAAAAGCTATTACTCCAGTGCCTACATTTAAGTAGGCACTGGAGTAATAGCTTTTTGTAGCCCAAAACCGTGCAAAACGAGCTATTAGTCCAGTGCCTACATTTGCGTAGGCGCTGGACTAATAGCATTTTTTCAGCGCAAAACCGTGCAAAACCGTGCATTTTTTAAGCAGCCTCAATGTCTCGCGCCAGCTGGTCAAAGCTGGGCGGAGGCAGGCTCCGGCGTGACTGCCCGGAACTGGAGCTTGCCCGCGAGCTCGGCTGGGACTGGGGCAGAGCCACGGGGTTCAGGCCCCAGGAGAAGGGGCGCGGCGTGTTGGACTGCGCCTGGACGCGGAAGCCGGACTGCGAGGAGGCGCGGCTGCTTGCGGGGCTGCCGGACGTGCTGCTGCCGGTGCGCAGCGTGAAGTGCTGAGGCTGAGTGGCGTCATTCATGTTGTTGGCGGACCGGACGTCCTGCACGGCCGCGTCCTCGCTGCCCTGCTGGGGCCGGAAGAGCGTGTTCTCCAGCACCCAGCCCGTGCCGCGCGCGAGGCCGTAGGCTGCGCCGCCCGCAATGCCCACGGCCAGCCCCGCCGTTGCCGCCGCGCCAACTCCCGCCGCGCCAGCCAACGTTCCAGCAACCTCGCCCGCGGCGGGCGCCAGGGCTGCTGCTCCTTCGGCCAGGCCCCCCAGGTACCCAAAGGCTCCGCCCACGCCCTCGGCGGCAACGGCAACCTCGCCCTCCTCCGCTGCCACGGCCGCCGTCTCCTCAACGGCCTGCGCGCGCCGCGCTCCACCTCCTGCGCGCGCTGCCCCGCCTCGTCCAGGAGGCGCTCCACGTCACTGGGCCGGCCTATGATCTGCGGAGGCGGCTGCGCCTGGCCCGGACGGGGCAGCACGTTCAGGCGCACGTACTCGGCTGCGTCCTGGGGCAGCTGAGAGCGGAAGGCCTGCGCGGCTGCGAGCCCCGCCGCTCCTGCGCCTATGAGGTCCGCTGCCGCCTGCGCGCCGTCTGCAGTGCCGCGCAGACGGTCCGTGATGGAGGGCGGCCCCTGCCCGTTGCTGGCCAGCGCGCCGGCCTCGGGGTCTCCCGCCAGGTCGTCCTCAACAAAGCGGGTTCCGCCGTACCCTTGGTACCTCCGCGCAAGGCGCACGTCCTCGTCCGTGGCCTCTGCGGGAGTGCGGAAGCCGTCCTCGGGATGCAGAGGCGTGTGCTGCAGGGGCCGGGGGTTGGGGTCCTCGCTGGACTGCACAAAATCGTCCAGGTAGAAGTGGCTTGTGATGAACGAGGTGGCCTTGCGGTCCGGCTGGTCCAGGGGCAGCGGCTCATTCCGCTCAGGTAGCCCACCACCTGCTCAAAGCGCGGGCGCTGGTTGAAGCCGTGCGCCCGAAGTGTCTTCATTTACTGTTGCGCAACTTCGTCCGCCGCCCGTTCCACGCCCCGGCGCTCGGCCCGCGCGTAGCGCAGCTGGGGTACCTGGCGGTGCACGGCCTCCGTCAGCCGGCTCACGTCGTCCAGGTGCCGCTGCCCCTCCTGCGCCTGCCTGCGCTCGCCCAGCCAGTTGTTGAAGGCCCGCGCCTCCTCCAGTTCTCGGTAGCGCTTCAGCAGCAGCGGCTGCAAGTTGTAACTGGGGTACGTCTTGCGGAACCACCGGAGCATCCGCGGCTCGTTGCGGGGCTCTATGGACATCATGCTTTTATACCAGTACACTTGCACCTGTGGTCAGCCGGTCATAAGCGGACTGCCTCTCCAGCATGCGCCGGGCGCGCTGCTGCTCTCTTGTGAGCTGAGGCGCCTCCGGTGGAGCCTCAGCCGGCGCCGGTGCCTCCGGTGCCTCCGCCGGTGCCTCCGCCGGTGCCTCCGCCGGCGTCTCAAGTGGAGGCTTTGGCTTGCGCTTTGGAGCAGCCGGCTCAGTAGGCACGTCCTGCTTCGGTTTGTTCTTGCTCCCAGGGGGCCTGCCCCGCCGTTTCGGTTCCGGCGCAGCGTGTGGCGCGCAGCGTGCGTGCCTCCGGCGCAGCGTGCACCTCCGCCTCTTGCGCCTCCGCCTCGTGTTCGGTTGGCTCCATTTAATTATACGTGGTCAAGATATAACACGAACGACAAAGACGACCCGCGAAGCCGGACGACGTTGCCGTCCAGGTCGGTCAGGCGGAAGCGCATGTGCCTCAGGGTAACCGGGCCCCTGAGGGCCATGAAGTGCCCGTCGTCTGAGCCCGTCTCCATTCAGCGTGATCTTGGAGAGGATGTCGTCGCCCAGGTTGCACTCTGCTGGCGTTGGCCAGCTGTGCGCAGCGCAGGTAGACCTCGTTGTGCGCCATCATCCGGACGAATTCGAAGATCTGCTGCCCGCCGGAGACGAAGCTCGGGCCCAGCATGTGGTCCACGCTGAAGGGCTTGGCGGGAGAGGCGGGCGGCGCAGCAGGGTAGTCCGCTGCGTTAGGAAATTGCTGGCGCAGCTCCAGGTCGTTCAGGATAAGCCGGTTGCCGTCGTAGGCTACGCTCAGGCTGTTCGTGGTCTCGCTATAGGTGGCGGTGGCAAAGTTGGAGCTGATCCAGGCGGCCAACCGTGCGCCAGTGTACGCGCCCTCGGGCAACAACGCCCAGTTCAGCGTGCCCAGCGCGGCGTCAACCCAGTAGAGGTAGCGGCCCCGGTCCGTCGAGAGGAAGCTGTCGGCCAGGCGGATCTTGTAGACGGCAAGCCGGGCGTCGCTCTGCAAGTGCAGGGACTCTCCCAGGTCTACCTCAAAGTCGCTGTCCGAGCCGGCCACTCTCTTGCGGCTGTCCACGTAGATAGTGGTCATCCTTTTCTTTAGGAACCCGCCCGTCCGGCGGACGACGGGCGGCTGGACGGCTGCGACGAGGTGCAGCAGGAGATATTCTCACACTTCGCGTTGATCAGCGTGGAGCTGGCGAACAGCTTCTGGCCCAGGAAGCTGAGCGCCGCTCCCATCGGCGTCTTTTTCAAGTGCAAAACGCTCTTCAAAGCGCTTGTAGAACATTTCATTCCTCGGCTTCAGGTAGTAGACGAAAAGGAAGCTGTAAGGTTCCCGCGTCGCCTGCTCATACAGCCGGTACAGCTGCTCCTTTGGCAGCAGGGCGCTCAGCTCCTCAATAACGGCGTCCAGCTCGTGCTGGTTGCGCAGCCTCCAGCAGCAGAGGAATTGCATGTTCACCCGCACGGCTGCGCTGATTAGCCTCAGCTTCTGCGAGCTCACCCAGGTACTGATCTGCATGTGCCGGCCCCTGATGAAGAGAGTGTCCAGGGCGCCGTGAGGCTTGTGCAACTGCGGCGTGTCAGCAAAGTCGTCGATGACTACAAGCACCTGGTACAGTTTCTTCATTTCCAACTTCTTGGACGCCTCCGTGATCTTGCGCTGCTGCTGGATGATGCGCCGCAGCGCCGCCTCGTCCCACTCGTCCCAATACGTCTGCTCCCGCTCCGTGTTCACCCCCAGGTCCCCCTCAATGTACTTCTTGACGGGGATCCAGCCGTCGTCTATGTTCACACTCGGGCTGAAGACGTAAATTCTCTCAAAGACGCCGCGATACTGCTCCAGAATCAGGCTGATCAAAGCCACGGTTTTGCCCGATTTTGATGGCCCCGAGGAAGATGCCCGTGCATGGCACCAGGGGCACCACGGGGTCAGAGGCTTGTTTGCTGCTATACTCTGTCGTAGGAAACAGCTTGATCTTCCCCATTTCCTTTGCGTTACTTGCCAAATTTGAAGCCGGGAAGCCGGGCGGCGAGTCTGTCAGCGCACTGCTACACAGCAGGACGCTGACGGAGTTTTCCGGGCAATCCGGGCGGCGAGTCCGGGAGTGCGTCGCTGTGTACCGACGCACTGCCGGTGTTTTCCGCGCAATCCGGGCGGCGAGTCTGGGGGCGTAGTGCTGTACAGCACTGCGCTTCCAGCGTTTTCTGGGAAACACCGGGGCAATCCTGTGCCCACGCCAGGATTGAGTGTGGCAATCCTGTGCCCACGCCAGGATTGAGTGTGGCAATCCTGTGCCCGCGCCAGGATTGACGGCTGGGCGTGTGAATGGTGGGAAAAAACACTCCGGGAGTTATGCTGCGAGGACCGACGAACTCCCGGACCTCCCGCGCTGGCCCGGTGATGGTGTTTTTCGGGCAATCCTGCGCCCACGCCAGGATTGACGGCAGGGCAGGCTGGAGGCTTCTACGCCGGGCAGGCGCGGCAGGAATGTGGCGCGCTAGGTATCGAAGCCGTTGGGCGAGCCAGTACTCCTTGGGCGAACCCGTACTTGGAGCCAAAACGAGGTTGGGCGAGCCAGTACTAAGGGGCCGTTGGGCAAGCCTGTACTCATTGGGCGAACCCGTACTTGGGCGAACCCGTACTTGGGCGAACCTGTACTTGGGCGAACCCTGGGCGAACCCGTACTTGGGCGAGCCATCAAACGAGGTTGGGCGAGCCAGTACTCATTGGGCGAGCCAGTACTAAGGGGCCGTTGGGCGAGCCTGGGCGAGCACTCAACCACTTTCACAGTGGCCTCCACTTTCAGTGTCCCACAACGCCTGCGCCTGCTTGGCGCTCCTACGGTGCCAGCTCGGCACCAGGCAGTGCCGAGCGGGCACTTAACTAAACGTGCCCGAGCGGGCACGTGCCGAGCGGTGCCGAGCGGGCACTAGTAAGTAGATGTGCCGAGCGGGCACGTGCCGAGCAGGCACAGTAAATGTGCCGAGCGGGCACGCCGAGCAGGCACTAGCAAGTAGATGCGCCGAGCAGGCACGTGCCGAGCAGGGCACCTGGGTAAACGCGCCGAGCAGGCACAGTGCCGAGCGGGCCACCCTACCTCGCAGCGAAGTTGTCAGGATGTGCGACCTACGTCGGAGCCTGACAGGGAAAAAAAACAGGGCACGGGGCTGAGCACATGACATGCAAAAAACATGCTGTTCGTGTCATGCAAAAAAACAAGCTGTTCGTGTCATGCAACAAGCTGTTCCACATGCATGCAAAAACCCGCGCAAACCGTGCGAAAACCGTGCAAGCTGTTCGTGTCATGCAAAAAACAAGCTGTTCCACATGTCATGCAAAAACCCGCGCAAAACCGTGCGAAAAACGGCAGCTGTTCGTGTCATGCAAAAAACAAGCTGTTCCACATGTATGCAAAAACCATGAAAAACCATGCAAAAACCATGCAACATGCGGCGCGTACGCTGGCGTCTAGGCCGGGCAAGTGGCGCGTTAATTTCGCGAAATGTGCCATGGGTTTACAAGGCAAGCCACTGAACATCCACTCTTCCGGGTTCCTTGCTATACGTGCTATATGTGCTCTAGCTACAAGGGCAAGCCACTGAACACCCACATGTGCTATAGTGCTATATCTCACAAGGCAAGCCATGAACATCCACTCTCCCCGAGTCCTTGCTATACTACAGGTGCTATATGGCCCCTATATAGCTATATAGTCAGATTCGCGCGTACAGAGTATATAGCACATATAGTACATATAGCAAGGAGCTGGGTTCAGCGGCTTGGCGTGTAAGATAAAGCACGTATAGCATAGCAAGTGGAGGTCCGCGGCGTGTAAGATATAGCACATATAGCACATATAGCAAGGCCCCGGGGCCCGGGGGAGGTTCCGCGGCTTGGCGTGTAAGAAAAAGCACATTGCCTACCTCGCGCCGCGACTCTTACACCCTTTTCGAAGCAGACACGCTTCGTGCGACGCCTGGGAGAACGGCGCATGCTTGTGGAAACAAGAAACCTTTGCAGGTTGTGCGGAATTGAGGGCTCCTGCGATGGATATGCAGCTTGAAGCTTGCGTGTGGACGCCTACTTTTCGGCTTCATTGAAGTTCCTGTGGAGGCCTTGGAGGCAACTCTTGGAGGCGAGGCGCGTGGAACTCGTGCTGATGTCGTGGTACGCACAGGTGCAGCGCAAGGGCGCCAGCTTCTGGGCGGGAGAGGACAGTGGACAAATTCAGACGGGGCTTGGAGCTGGACCTTTCCACCAGTTGGTGGAGGCCATGCAAGCCTGGCGGAGGGTGCAAGGTGTGAATCAACGATGGAACTCCTTTGGCTTCTCCATTGGTCCCGCCGTGCCTGCTCACTTTCTTCCGCCGCGGATTTGGTGGTCTGTGCGGCCTTGCTATTGCTGCCACGCCGCAGGGACTTCTATTGCCTTGCAGGTTGCAGGGCTCCCGGAGCCCCGGTCGTCCACTGATGCGCCGGCTGATGTGATCATTCTTCGAGGATTCTCAGCGGGCAGCTTTGCGAGACGGCTACGTATTTCAGGTGAGACAGTGGTCGGATCTTGTTCACGCGCTACAGATGGTTCTGGGACATGTTCCGTTTGTCACTGCCGAAAGAGGAAGCCGGGGCCCCATTGCAGGTTTCAGGTTCATCTGTTGGGGCTCTCCATGCTTCCGGGGCTGCGCACCGTGGCTCTGCTACGCATGTTGGTTCTGACGAACCGCTCGACGAATGCCGAGCCTGCACCGAGCTCTTCGGTGAGCAAAGAAACCGTGGCAGAGCCCTTGCTTGACCTCCTCACCCGGTTTGAGGGTTGCAGGCGGCTGAGGCGGCGAGCAGCTACCTCCGCGTTGAAACCTGGTCACGCGGCACTGATCGTTCAGACGAGGAGGGGCTTTATGTCTGATGCTTAGCCCGCTGGATATGCGTGTCTTCCCGGAGGCCCAAACCCTTGCGAGTTGGTTGCACGGAGTTCGTGTGCGCCAGGGTGGGCGATGATCGCCCTTGCCTCCCTATTACAGTTTGGCCTGTGGAACAGTATCGCTTTTTCAATGAGTGGACAGAGGCCTCGGTATTCACTCAACCCTATTGACATGCGCATGGATGGGACTGAGGTTCCCGACTTCGTTCGCCCAGAGTTCTCCCTGATGTAAGGGATCTCACGGCGTTTGGCTTTTGCGCCACGTGGTACACATTGCCTTGTCAGGTAAGGCCACATGGAAGGACGCTGCTGAGCTGCCCCTCGATGGCATATTCCAGACTCGTCGAGGTTACTTGAGGAGCTGCTCATGGCATGGGTCCATGGCAATGAAGCTGTCACAGCTCTGCCCCAGGGGCAGGAGTTTGAACCCTTGGTTGTGTGGACTCCTGGTACCGAGAATACCGCAGAGGGCGATTTTCTCCGGAAATGTGCCTGATTTCACAGAAGCCGCTCAGTTCAAAATCCAGCTGCCCGTGTGTACCGGGAATGCAGGAACCAGTTGCAACAATGAATCGCAACATGAGAACTTTGCGCGCGCCTTGCGACAGCAGAGTCACTGCACCAGGTCACGCAGACTTTGCAGTACATTGATGAGGCTGCTGACCCCGTCATCGAGGATTTCGTGGATCTGGTTGTTACTGCTCAGCCTGGGTCAAGGTTGCTTGACATCTTCTACAAGGACGTGCGTGAGCATGGCCGCTGCACTATGTTGAGGCAGGTGCCGCCTGGCTTTATGACTTCCCGGCACGATGGGCGCTGGAAGAACGGGACTACCGGCTCTGTGGCCGAGAGGAGTGGATTGCCATGTCATTTTGCAAGTCGTTTTGCGCCACCAGCCCCGGATTTTACCTTTGGCTCGCTGGCCAGCCAGCCTGCCTCATCCAGTGCGGGCTCGGGCATCAGAGGACCGAAGCAACCAGAAGGCTGGCACAGCTGTCCCGCTGGACAGCAGCTCGACTGATGAAGCGTCAGAAACATCCTCAACGTCCTCGACATCCCCCATGTGCGACAACGGATAACGGAGGTGTTGGTGGGCAAAGAGCTGCGCACTGGTGTGGATGAGGCTTCTGCCACTGCAAGCTGCTGCGCAGGTGGACGGTGCCGCCATGCTTACCTTGCTGATGGGGACCGGTGTGAGCCAGACCGGTGACGCTCTAGACCTGCCGTCTACGCAAGCGCAAGTTCCAGTATCAATGACAGGTTATTTGTGCTGTGTGCAATCCAAGCACAGGCCAGTTGCAGACGTGCGCTCGACGCAGATCGCTGCTAAGGGGCAAAAAACGGCAAGAAGACGCTGAGAAAGCAGCCCACGAGCCTGGAGAGCCGAGTGGCGCCCGGCGTCATGGAGCACCCCGCGCGGAGCCACGTCCGCTTTCTTTAGAGGGGTTTCCCAAATGGATTCTAGTCTGGCGCTCGTCCGTCCAGGAAACGACCTCGTCCTGCAAAGGATTCGAACCTAAAACGCTGCGTGCAGGCGTGGCTGCAACACAGGGGAAAAAAGAAAGCCAGCCAGCAGCCAGCCAGAAAGCCAGCCAAACCAGCCGGAAAGCCAGCCAGAAAGCCAGCCAAGCCAGAAATAGCCAGAAGCCAGCCAGAAACCAGCCAAAAAGCCAGCCAGGGTGCCGCCTTGCAGAAACAAAGGCAGCTGCGGGGCATTTCGCCAAACCGCGTATCTAGGGGTTGTTATGTTGCAGCCACACGCCTGCGCGCAGCGTTTTAGGTTTCGAACCAGGTGGAATAGAATCCATTTGGGAAACCCCCTCTAAAGAGAGAGGTGCGATGTTCTATGTTCGCGCTTTCGCGCGGCGCAGTCTGCAGCTGTCGCTGCAGTCGCTGCGCAGTTCGCGCAGTTCGCTGCTCCGGGCTGCGCATTATTGATTCAATGTTGCGCCATCGTTGCTTCAAGACAAATCAAATTTGCCCCAAGAATGTCAACCCTTCATCAAACCCACGCCAACCCGCCGAACCCCCACATTCCCCCTTCTCCTTGCTATATGTGCTACATGTGCTATATGGTTCTTACACGCCAAGCCGCTGAACCCCCACACTCTCCGGCCTCCTTGCTAACACGTCCTATATGTACTGTATGGCTCTTACACGCCAACCCACACTCTCCAGGCTCCTTGCTATACGTCCTATATGTACTATATGTTATCGAGACGCGCGTTAAATACACTATATGTGCTATACAATGCATATTTGGCACATGTTGAGATGCTATGTGTATAGTATACAGCTCTACGGGTTGCCTTGTGAGACCCACATAGCGCATACAGTACATATAGCAAGGAGCCCGGAGAGTGTGGAGTCTGCGGCTTGCCTTGTGAGAGCCATATAGCACATATAGCACATATAGCAAGGGCCCGGGGGAGAGTGGAGGTTCAGTGGGTTGGCTTGTGAGACCCATATGGCACATATAGCACAAAGGAGGCGGGGGAGGGTGGAGGTTCTGCGGCTTGCCACATATAGGACGTATAGCAAGGGCCCGGGGGACTGTGAGGGTTCGGCGGCTTGGCACTCTGGGCGCGCATTCTCCCTGGCAGGCATTGCATGGTGCGGTTTTTGCATGACATGATTTTGACATGACATGTGTTACAGCTTGTTTTTTGCACGGTTTTGCATGTGGAGCGATTTTGCATGAGTTTGGCATCGGCATGTGGTTCAGCCCCCACGTGGAAGTGCCCTCCCCCCCACCGTTTTTTTTCCTGTCAGGCTGCCGTGTGTCGGACATCCTGGCGAAGCACAACTGCGGGGAGTCTGGCGCTGGGGGGGCGGGTTTTTTTTGGGCAGTGCCGAGCGGGCACTTAGGTAACGTGCCGAGCGGGCGCCGTAGGAGTGCCGAGCAGGCGCAGTGCCGAGCGGGCACCGTAGGAGTGCCGAGCAGGCGCAGTGCCGAGCGGGCACCGTAGGAGTGCCGAGCAGGCGCAGCGCCGAGCGGGCGCCGTAGGAGTGCCGAGCAGGCACAGCGCCGAGCAGGCGCAGCGTCGAGCAGGCGACGTTGTGTTGTGTGTTGGGGGGGCCGCTGTGAAAGTGGCGGCCGCTGTACAAGCGGCAGGTGGTGCAGCCACTGTTCAAGTGGCACGGAGGCCGCTGTGAAAGTGGCGGCCACTGTACAAGTGGTTGAGCGTGCGCTTTAGTACGGGTTCGCCCAACCTCGTTTGATACTAGCTTGCCCAACGTCTCAGTTTTCGACACGTGTGCGTGGGGGGCACGCCCTTCACACTCCCCGGGCTCCTTGCTGTGGAGGCTTCGATACCGAGCGCGCCACATTCCTGCCTGGATCGAAGCCTTGCCTGCCGAGCCACGTTCTCAATCCTGTGCCCCCCTCAATCCTGTGCCCAGAGCTCCTGCTCACAAGCTTGCGGTGGGCGTCGATGTCGATTTGGGTCATCTCACGGAGGCGACCGACATCGATTTTAAGCTGCTCATGCAGGCGGTCGGTTTCGATGTGGAGCTGCTCATGGAAGGTGATGACTTCTTCGCCTACGAGGCGGTCATAGAGGTTTCGACTCCGAGCCACTCATGCAGGGCGCCGGTTTTTAATTTGAACCGCGCCTCGAGGTTGATGGTGTCGGTCAAGAGCTGATCACGACGGACGTCGGTTTCGTCTGGGAGCCACTCATGGAGAACGTCGGTTTCGATCGCGAACCGCCTCCAGGCGGCGTCAGCTCCCGAAGGCCGTCGGTTTCGACTTTGCGCAGACCCTGGAGGGCGTCAATCATGCCTTTGAGCCACGCTGCGTTGGTCTGCGTCGCATGTTCTGGCATCGGTTGCTCGGCGTCTGTGCGCCGGCGCTTGCGCTGCGACTCCTACTTGAATCGTCGCTCTTCCTCTTCTTGCACCCACTGGTTTGCAAGGTGCAGCCGACGCATCTCGTCGGGCTCCTGGTGCTGGGCGTCGTACAGCCTTTTCTGGTTTGCGAACCAGCAGTCCCAGACAGCAACGTCGGCCACTTCTTGAGCAGGTCTCGCTGCGAAACCATACAGGCTTGCGGGCGCGAGTTGTTTAAAACCCACAGGCGCCAGCCCGCCCGCCGCGGCAGAGACTACCGGAGGCCAGCAGGATGAACGCACCGCCAATCCTGCGCCGGCAGTAGCGCATCGCTCCCAGAAAACTCCGTGTACGTACCGCATCTCTCCCACACTCGCTGCCCGGCTTCCCGGCTTCGAATAAAGGGACGAACGGGGAAGATCAAGCTTTTCCCCACGACCGAGTACACCAGCGAGCAAGCCTCGGACCCCGTGGTGCCCCTGGTGCCGTGCGCCGGCATCTTCCTTGGGCCTTCCAAATCGGGCAAAGCGTGGCGCTGATCAGCCTGATTCTGGAGCAATATCGGGGCGTCTTTGAGAAAATCTACATCTTCAGCCCGAGCGTCGGCTGGATTCTCGTCAAGAAGTTGGGGGTGAACACGGAGCGGGAGCAGACCTATTGGGACGAGTGGGACGAGGCGGCGCTGCGGCGCATCATCCAGCAGCAAGATCACGGAGGCGTCCAAGAAGTTGGAAATGAAGAAACTGTACCAGGTGCTTGTAGTCATCGACGACTTTGCTGACACGCCGCAGCTGCACAAGCCTCACGGCGCCCTTGACACGCTCTGCCGTCGCATGCAGATCAGCACCTGGGTGAGCTCCCAGAAGCTGAGGCTCCTCATCAGCGCCGCGCGGGTCAACCAACAATTCCTCTGCTGCTGGAGGCTGCGCAACCAGCACGAGTTGGACGCCGTCGTCGAGGAGCTGCGCTGCTGCCGAAGGAGCAGCTGTACCCAGGCGACACGAGAACCTTACAGCTTCCTTTTCGTGTACTACCTGAAGCCGAGGAATGAAATGTTCTACATGCGCTTTGAAGAGCGCTTCGCGCTTGAAAGCTGATCAACGCGAAGTGTGAGAACATCTCTCCGTCGCAGCCGTCCAGCCGCCCGTCGTCCGCCGGACGGGTGGCTTCCTAAAGAAAAGGATGACGACGATCTACGTGGACAGCTGAAGCGCTACCGAGAACTGGAGGAGGTGCGGGCCTAACAACTGGCTGGGCGAGCGCAGGCAGGCGCAGGAGGGGCAACGACACCTGGACGACGTGAGCCGGCTGACGGAGGCCGTGCGCCGCCAGGTACCTCAGCTGCGCTACGCGCGCGCCGAGCGCCGAGGCGTGGAACGCGCGGCGGACGAAGTTGCGCGCCGATAAAAAGATGAAGACGCTTCGGGCCCACGGCTTCAACCAGCCCGCGCTTCGAGCAGGTGGTGGGCTGACCGCAAGGCCACCTCGTTCGTCACGAGCCACTTCTACCTGGACGACTTCGTGCAGTCCAGCGAGAACCACGCCCCTGCAGGCAATTCCCGAGGACGGCTTCCGCACTCCCGCCAAGGCCACGGATGAGGACGTGCTACGGCGGAACCCGCTTCGTCGACCTGGCAGGTGAGAAACAGTTGTAACCCCACTTCAGCGCATATGAGATGTGCGTGAGACTACATGTCACGACACATGAATGTGTGCAGTTGACGTCTGTACTGGAGGCCTTTTGTGGCACGAGCGCGGACGAGCTCTAGGGTTGAAACCTGTGTTTGGTGAGTTTCCCCTTTAGCTTGTTTTGTTTCTCATGGTAGCGGAGCGCTGAAGACCAGCGCCTAGGTGAGCCATGGCCGAGCATCAAGCTCAGATGGATCTCCTTACAAGGTTGCGCGCAGCCACTGAGGCAGCTGCCGCAGCAGCACAGGCGGCGGTTCAGGTGAGTCAGGCAACAGCTTCTTCACCTACAAGCGCGCAGACGCGCCAAGATGATCGGCAGTGGCACAAATTGGTCAGCCCGAGCGTGTTCGAGCCCAAGTCTTGGGAGGAGGAAACCGGAATGTGGAAGGATTGGTTTTGGATCAGTGGAGCAATTTTTGGCAACGGTTGACGTGGCATTTCACAGGGTTCTTTGTGGTTTGAGGCTAGGAGCAGTGCGCGGGACCTTTAACGCTAAGGGTTTTCTTTTCCCTTGTGTTTATGGGTCGGGGGTGAATCTCCTACGCCGCTGCCATTTGGTGCTCCTAGCCCTCAAACTCATGTTTAGGGCTCGCAGTCCTGGTTTCGTTTTGAAACCCACCCACCCGACCCTTCTTCCGGACAGCCCTCCCCGCTGGGAGCCCTCCGGACATGAACTGGGAGCGCGCTCTCAGCTTCATACCAGGGCCCAGACCCGCGGTCTGGCCCTGTGACCCGTAAAAAGGTGTGCGCCTTTTGGGTTCAGGGTTCTTTGTGGTTTGAGGCTAGGAGCAGTGCGCGGGACCTTTAACCTACATGTACAGGTGACTGCGTGCAACGGTGTCCAAATTAGGAACTACCTTTTAGGAACCCTATGTGTTGGCACTTTGAATGAAGTTGTGTTTGAGTCAGGTCGGGCTAAGGTTACTTAGGCTTGAAAAGCCTTGTACCCTTTTGATTAAGGCCTGATTGTGAGCTGCTGTGCGAACCTCAAACACTTGATACCTGTGCCGTTTTGGCTTGAGGGTGGGTGGTGGGAATGAGACTGCGACATGAGCTCGCAGGATTTTAACCCGCCCGCCCGCCCGTGTCAAAGGGTGGTGTGCCAAAGGCATACAACCTTGAGCATCTCCCCGAGATTGGAAGAAAGATGACTTATTTCACCTTGAGCTGACCGCACGGTTGATAACCACTCAGCAGAGACAATTTGTCAAGACTCAAACGCAGTCACCTACATGTACAGGTGACTGCATGCAACGGGTGTCCAAATTAGGAACTACCTCTTAGGAACCCTATGTGTTGGCACTTTGAATGAAGTTGTGTTTGGGTCAGGTCGGGCTAAAAAGGACACTATCTGTCACTTTTTTGTTTGGAGCTGTGCTTGAGCAACGCAGTGGCGCGGGTCAATGTGAGGTGAGGATCAAGTGCGCTAGCCAAGCAGTTCAAGGTGCTTCAAAGCAGAGCAGCCAACAAGTGTCCACTGTCGCAGGTTTATGTCCCTCAGAAGATAGGTTGCAAAAGCTTACACACACCTTCGTTTCGCAGCTGAACTTGCCAGCTTTGCGTTTCGCGTCGCTGCGCTGTTGCGACATGAGCGCTGTTCTGAAAACAGTAGAAAAAAGTGGCCTGACGGCAAGAAAAGCCTTGCGAACAAGTTCCAAACAACAAGGAAAATGATGCAGAAGTTTTTGCGTGCCAGGCGCAGTGGAAACATGCAGCGGAAGTGGTTTTGCGTGACAGGCGCAATGACACTAGCGAATCGTAACGTTGAACTTCAACGTTATGATTCAACATCGTGGCCCGCGCGCAAAAAAAGTGCAAATCGTTGACTCGTGAAAATAAGAGGTCTAAGAAAGTTCTTTTTGATACTGTTCCAACGTTATGATTTCTGTTTTTGTGTGGGGAGGGTGCGCGTTTTGCGTCGTAACGTTGGTTTTGGTGAACCCTCTGCGGGGTTTGTGCTCGGCAGTACAGCCCCCACGTTGCCCTGCGTGGTGAGCCCGTCAGAATGGCCGAGCCCGTGAGGGCCAGCGAGTCGCCAGCAGGTCCGTCGCGAGAGCGACTCATCGTGCCCGGCCCTCGTTCCTTCTGTTCGTTTCACTTGCCCCCCTCTTTCTTCATACAGAGCTTGTCTTTTGCGCCCAACAATTTAGGGCATTCTGAGACTCCTGTTCCAAGGGCTTTTGAAGGACAGTGTCTCCCTGTCTGATTAGAGGACAACTCCCCGTGCTGTCAGCGTGAGAAAAAGGAGCTTCGAGCGATAGCATTGATATGCAACACTTTCCACGTTGCCCGAGATGTCCTTAACCTGGCCGTCAGGGCGTCAAGAGGGGGAGTGATCCTATGAGTGGCCGTGACACAGAGAAGTCCCGTCTGCAAAAGTGACGCCAGAGTTGTCGACGCAGGACGGACTTGACCAGGTTTGAATGAACCTCTAAAAGTGACATACCTCGATGTTTTTCTTGGAAACACGAGGTTTTCAGGTTGAGTCATTTGCAGGAAGGAGGGCTACGCCTAAGCCTGAGCTTTGCCTGGAACCTGCTGCACCCTGATGCCGGAGGGACGCTGCTGCTCCTTCGGCTGCCGGTGCCGGCTGGGCACGGCCTCCAACTTGGTGATGTACGTCAGCGCGGCCGACAACGACTACGCGGGCGTCACCGGCACCTTCCTCGGCGCGGCCGCGCAGGGAGTAGCACGGCGCGCCTGGACTTCACGGTGCCGCGGGGAGTCGCAAAGCTGCACTTTGGCGGGTCGATCCCGGGGGCTGGCGCAGCAGTCGGGCGCTGGACCTGTACAGTCTAGCAGATCAAAGCCACTGCCTTTCTCCCGGGTTCCCCTTTTCATTGCTTGTCCCCTCTTGCTTGAAGCAGTGAACAGGATTCGGAACGTAGTCGGGCCAATTGTCCTCTACAGTAGGTATTTTTTGTGTGGGGTTGGTTGTACTTGTTCGAACAGCAGTTCAACATGTCCGTGCGTCTCGGTAATTTGCAGTGACTGCTTCCGTATCATTGGTAGCAAGAGTTGATTGTGAATGGCAAGTGTGCCCCAATCTTTTGTGTTGATGTACTACTTCAACTCCGATGATTCTATCACACGGGGGTCCTTTACGTGTCGGTGTAAAAACTAGGTCAACTTCAAGCAATCATTGGACTTGGCTTGGCTGCGTTTGCCATGGCAAAGCAAATGGGAACATGCAACGAACATTGTGGATCGCGCCCATGTTGCAGTGAACAGTGTGGGTGTGTGGCGGCGTGGACGGAGAAGAAGGTGAACGTGTGTCAAAACAAAGCACCTTTTTTGGTTTGTTGCCTCAGAATCTGAGAGACTGCATGCACTAAGCCAATCTGTCGCTTTAACAGACCGTTGCATTAAAATTCAGCCCCATGCTGCAACTGCTCAAGCTCAAAGTCTCATTGATATACGGGACTTTGTCGCGCGTGTGCCTCCCAGCGCTTGCCTAAATTCACGATGCATTGGTTTGCATGTCACCCTGGTTTGACTCAGAGTGTTCATTTTTTTCGTTGTCTATTTCCTTGTCTGCTTGCTTGTTTGCGCAAACGTTGGCATAGTTGTGACTACGTGCGAACATGAGGCTTGGCAATTATGGGGCCGGTAACTCAGTATGGACCTGAACATCATTGAGCGCCTCTGTATGCTTAGAGCACGGGGCCAGCCCCTTCCTGATGAATGAACGCAGTGCGTTGAGATACAGGAGTATTGTGAAGCTCGCATGTATGCTCAAGTGTTTTCTGAACCGAAAGGCGGTTCTTTGAAGGAAACAGATTGCAACAAGTCGTTTGTGGGGCTTCTCAATCTCGCGAAAAGCGGAAAAACAAGTCCTGAATCATGACTTGCGGGATCTGCCAAGCCATCTAGCAGAGCTCTTAACACATCACTCTGATGTGTAGAGTGACACTTGCTCTTAGGACTACAGAGGATTTCGCGGTTGTGAGAAGCATCATCGAGGACCTCGTAGCCACCTCTTGTGGCTGAGGGAAGATGTTTTTGTGCTGAGGGAACTCCGCCAACAGCGCAAAGAAGGGCATGTGTCTTTGAATTTCAGGGGTGGAAAGCTACTTTAAAGATGGCTGCCGATAGCAGAAGTCCTCATACATCTCTGATGTTTAACAGATGGTCCAAACAATTTAGAATTCATAAACGTGCCCTGGTGTTAGGCATGGTGCAATTGCACTGAGAGCTGATGACTTGGATTCTCCCATGGGTCAACAGATATGACTGCAAATCCTGAGAGAAACAGTCACTTTCAAGACATATTGTTTGGTCTGTTATATATATATAGGAAGGTAGGCCCTGGGGGGGCTGACCATATATATCTATATTTGTTCGGGCAGGCGGGGGCTTCTGTACAAAACAACCAGGTGAATTGTCTGATTCGCCCGAACAATCGCATCATGTGTGAATGTTTTGCTACCATGTCTTTGCATGGTTCTCTTGGGGGGGGGCTCCACAATGCACAGATTTGTTTGCCGCATTTGACAAGTGGCTTTTGCAAGCACGGCGCCAGAACTGGTGCGATCTGGTGATACAACGTCGCCCGCTCCGCCGGTGCTTCATTCCAGGTTGGACTTACTTATTTGTTAACTTTACTGCAAGAAAACCTTGCAGTCACTGCAGTCACCGTGCTTTTGTGTTGTTGTTTGCTAATCGTTGCAGTCAAGAGTGGCATTCTTGCAAGGCAGGCAAGCCGAGCCGTTCTCGCTGCCAAGCAGTCGAGAGGGAGCAACAGATGTTCTTGAATGTTTGGACCGCATGGCGTTATCAATAAGCCAAGCTGCTTGCTCAGCACTTCCTGAGCTGCCATGGTCACTGCTGCCGTGGAGCACGTCCTGGTGAGGTTTCTGCAGCCATATGCCGCCTGCCTCGACATGAGCATCGGATTGCTTAGACAGACAACCTCAATGAACGGGACGGTAGGTGAATGCCTTGGCTGCAAGTACATCCAGACAGTCTGCCAAGCGTTTGATTTGCTGCCGTAGCTGAAGCCAGTGGAATTTGTTCGAGGGAAGTGGCGTTATCATGCACCACTATGTTCTTACATGTGTTGATCAAGGAACCATATGTTCTTGTTTCAAGAGTTGATTTGCGTGAAGCTTGTTGCTTGCAGCACAGGTGGATGGCATTGACAGCAATGACTTGCGGCTCTCCCTCTGGAGCGGAAAGCTGGAGCTGAAAGATGTCAAGGACTGTGCTGGAATGCTTGCAATTGCTGGGGAGTGCAAGGCAGTCCATGGCAACACTGCGCGGCAGGTCAAGGAGGATGTGCTGGGCCTCCTAGGTGTGGAAGGCGGGAGACATGTTGCATACGGTAAACTGTTTTTTTGTAAGACGCTGTTTAACGGCAGAGATATTGCATGAGAGCAATCGGGACAAATTATGCACAGCGCAATGGTTAATCACAAAGTGACTGAGAAATGACTGAGCGCAGAACAGCACAGACAGGAATGCAAAATGGGCGTAATATCATGTTTGCGGCAAGTCTTAGCAACATCTCCAAGGAAGCAGCTGCAGGTTGGCAGAGTTTCATGCCAGGGTATGGTATTTAAGAACGACCGGAGGTTGACATCGCACCCATAAACGGAAGTCTGTCCAAAGATGACACAAATCGCCAATCTATTTGCGCAGTTCCCTCTTTTGCCTCAGGTGTGCGCGTGCCCAATGGCCGTGTCCGGCGAATCTGCATCACGCTTCCCAGCAAGACCCGGCTTCTGTCGGGTCAGCTGCTCGGGGACCTGCCAAGGGTGCAGACTTGTCCTTCGATTCTGGGAGGACTAGACCCGTTTGGAGGGACCAAACTTCTTGTAGCACAAAGTATGAACTTCTTCACAGTGCCACTTGTAACCTGGTTGGAAGAGTCGGCAGTGATGCATGACAGGCAAGTCCTTGGGAATGGTATACAGCAGTTTGATTCCAATCTTTGAACTGACTTCAGTAGTGATTCAACGAGTAATTGCTTCCTGTAGTTCCTCAATTGCAGCATTTAATGGAGGGGTTCGTTATTAATCCTCATTCTCAAGGAACAACTCCTTGAGGTGGAAACAAGAAGCGCGAGTTGTGGCTGTGCTTACCGTGGTCGAACAGTGAGTGAAAGTCATTTTGATGAAACCGCAGTCGTTTTCAAGGCATTGAGCCAACCAAAGTATGAAGGTTCGTAAATACCAGGCATCGTGATGTGTCCTGGGTACAAAACAAGGTCATTGTTGAGCCCATTTGCAACCTTCCTGGATTATTTTTCATCAGTTGCATCCGTCGAGCTGCAAGGGAAGATCAGCGTGGAAGTGGAGGGCGTCCAGATTCAGGCGGAGCACATCAGTGAAAGCCTCGATGATGAAGCGCTGAGGAGGGACAGTGTGTACGGGTCGTAGGCAATGTTGCAGCATGAAGTCAGAGTTGTTTCGCAACTTCCCTAGCTCCAACTGTTGAAGGGCGAGTCAACCTGGTGGCAATACTTGAGCATTCGTTTGCATCAAGCAGCGGGTGCAGCGTATCTTTGTAGCGCTGGTTCCTTTTGGCTTCGTTGCGTAGCTTGCTTGTTTCATCGGATTCAGTCAGATCTCATTGCATCCGGCTCGGGCGTTAGCGGCAGGAATGTGCGGCGCACCAAGCAGCAGGCAGTAGAGCTGCGCATGACCCAGCTACGAGCAGCTGGGATGCAGTTGGAGCCAGGGGGCCTTTGTGTCTCTTCTGGGCGAGTGAAACATGAGCTTGTTTGGTTGGTTTGAAAGCGAAAGCAAAAGGGAAAGCCATGTTTAAAGGGACCGCTGTTCAGCTCAACGGCACAAATGGTTATGGTTGGCAGCGGTTTGGCCTGTAGAGATACCCCCCTACCCATCAACAGAACACTCCAATTTCTCCCATTTATCACGAAAGCTAGCTTTAGCTAGCTGAAGTTTCTCCTTGCGTAAGCAAGGTAAGGGGCTCAACTGCCGAAAGATTGATTTTTTCAATTATTTGAGCGTCTCAGGCTCGATTCCTCCCTGGTCCATCCCCCCCCCCCCGGGCAGTGGCTCAGTGTTCAGCAGTCTCGGTTTGCCCGTTTTGGACTTGGTGCTACGAACTTTTACATGTTCCACCGATTCAGCTTGTTCATTTGAGACCTCAGTCTTCTCGGTAAACCACCTCGCAAGAATCTTTGCACACGCAGCATGCAGAACCCAGAGGTGCTTTCAGACAGCTTCTGACGCCTCTCGTTGTTTTCATTTTTCAAGGTTTGCCACGCCACCATGTGCGTTTGCGTGTCGCATCCTACGAATCTTGCCGGGCCTCTCGTTGTACACAAGCTACCTATGAATCCACTCTGTCACCGACCCATCTCATGCAACAACTGCTAGCTTTCGTTCACCCGCTCCTCAAGTCAATCCAAACTACCAAGCAAAATAACGAAAGGTCACCTGATAGACAGCGCGTTTTTCGTGCACTGATACTTGGTCGATGGATACTGCGTATGTTGTCAAGCAGTACCTTTGCGGCCTTAAAGAAAGACATTTGCCCGTTTGGGACTATTTGGTCGCCTTTGATTTCAGCTTTGTGTCGCCGTCATGTGCCTTTAAAGTGAATCGCGACTTGGATGGCCATAGATTCATTCGGGGGAAGTGCTCCTGTGCTTCAGGACATGTACAAGCGGAAGGAGCAGGCGCAGGACGGGATAGCTTTGTTTTGACAAATTACACGGGATTGTCTCGGAATGAAAGACTCCTGGCTCTGACGGAGTTTTGACATCGACCAGAATGTCTCCCATTGCTCAGTGCGAGCCACGATAGGCACCGCTTTCTGCAGTGCTGATCAACTCACCACGCCACGCCTTTGCTTCTGCCATGTTCAGCTTCAGGAAGCCTACGAACAAGCCGAACCAGGCTTTGGTATGAGGAGCGAGCAGTGCAGCTTTTGGAGTCAGCATGTCGTAACAATGAGCAATTCAGTTGTTGACTCGCTGCCACATCTTGTTTAACGTGTCTGAACGTGCACGAAATGTAAAGCTTGGTTGATGACATACACATCTGCAGTAGCTTTGCTTTGCGAGGTTCGCCCGTCGACTGATCAACAACTTAAGATTCTCGGCAGCAAGCTAGACAGTGCAAGGCAAGGCCAAGAGTTGAGGCGCAGCATTTTCAGGAACCTAAGATACCTAAGACTGGAGGGGTCGAACATGCCCTTTGAGAGAAATCAAGGCTCTTTGGAGTGTGGATCCTTAGTGTTAACCGAGAAGTTTGGGCCCTCACCATTCGACACGCTCCCCAAATTGATTGTCAACTCCCAAAATAGACACGCCCATGAAACCGCCCATTCTTTACAAAACCTGCCAAAGCTTCCCCCAAAAAAGAACAGATCTACTCCAGTTATTCCCCGAAAGATGGCAGAAGGTTGTGTTTGTTTTTTGCAAACCTTCTTCGGAAAGAGTGTTTGACGGGAAGTCAAACTAATGTCCATCAATGTTGAGACAAAACAACGAATCGTAGTTCACTTCCCAAAGTTGCTTTTGGCTGAGAAGACCATCCAAGGTGTTTCAAGGCTTGTTCAAGGGAAGCTCAAAGCAAATGAGCTGATGAAATGAATGTCTACCAACAGCGCACAATGGCAAGGAATAGTACACTCAATTTGAATTAACAGATAACGTCGTTGAAATTGGCTTTCAAAGTTGAAAGGACGTACTTGCGGCTTAGGCTTGAAGCTGTCCTCGGTGTCGGCAGCCTTCAGCAGCCGCGACCCCGCAGTAGCCGCCAGCGCCGCCATGGACTCTCTGGAGGTCCAGTCCTGTGACGTCTTCTTCCGGACCCGGGCGATCGTTTGGTTTTGATGGAGCTTCGAGTTTGCAGGGATTGAACTTGATAGGGATTGTAGTCGTCACGAGGCGCTGGGAGGTTTCGTTCTTTTCGTAGCAAGAACTTGGGAGGGTCCGGGGTGCAAAGGGAGGGGAGAAACGGTTACTAGTGCGCGTGGACGCCAGCTTGCAGAAGTATCGCTTTTGGTGACTGACTTGATGCAAGCAACACCAAGCTTCCGAGCTGCACGACCAGGACCGAGCTCCATCTGCACTTCTCTATGAGTGCACCAATCCCCTTTTTGCCACACGCCACACTGAAGCACAGAGAACAGCGTGGGCAGAATCTAACGCGCAAACCTTTTTTTTCCAATTTCCTAACTGGCGGCGGCGCTCCCGCCACCCGCAGCACAATGACATGCGCAAGCAGCCATGCCACATCAACTACGTTAAGCATTGTGATAAATGATGGTATGCAACAGGTTTCTGCGCCTGTACAACTCATTTGCACTTTGTATTCTGTAATCTGCCACAACACATGTGTGTCCTCCGTTTCCTGCCTCCACGTTCCGCATTTTGCAACATCAGCACTGCAAAGATTCGCGCAAGGATGGGCCCCGCCGTGTTTTGAAGGAAGGCGGCAAGGCGGCACGATGCTTGGACAGGGACTGCCTTTAAAGCTTGTGTGCCACAAACCGCAAACCGCTCCCAG
>CAUJNA010000530.1:92500-135000 GCA_963377175.1 Effrenium voratum | reverse complement strand
TCAAGAGCATGTTGCCCTGGGGCAGACCTCAGAACGAGTTTTCCCTTTTTTCTTTTGCAGCCTTTGCCTGAATCTTGGCAACCTGAGAGGCCAAGGCAGGCTGGTTCAGCCGCACCTTCTTCGGGAAACAGGAGTGAGACGGTGAGCGGTGGGGGGGCAGCTACCTGGCGTCGACACTTGGGCTGGGTTCGAACTGGTTAAACATGATGTCTCTTTACAGGCATTTTGAATTCTGAAAGGGGCGTTTTCTCTTCAAAGCCAATCTGCAAAGTGGCCACATTGCGCCATGAGGAGATTTATGTCCCGGCAAAGTATTCCTGGTTCCCACCGAGACATGAGGAAGGAGATCCGTTCCCTATTGGGGACACATCGTCCTAGTTCACTTGGCGCAGAGATTCAGAACTTTGCAGCTGCTTGACTTGGTATTGAATCTACAGCACCTTCTACGCATCCAGGCAGACTAATTTTCGACGTCTCTCAGGCGGAACACTTGGCTTTTTATCCATGTTCGGATGTTGCCGTCTCCGGGCGCGGCAGGAGGAGGAGAGCTCCCTGGACAAACTCAGCGCGGAGGAGCTGCTCAAGGAGCTCCACTCCGCCGCGGATGTGGAGGCACGGAGGGGCGCGACTGTCAGAAGATCACTTCGACCTGGTTTGGATATACCTTCCCCATTTGGTTTCAAGAACTGAGCTCAGAATCTCAAACCACCAAGCGATGTAAATTGCCAGATGTGTGATTTACTTGCCGCCGACCCTTTCGCGATATGCTGGATATGGGAATATACGTGTGAACTTGTCTATGAAACATTAAGAACAGAGTAATGATGAGGAGAAACCGGGTACCAAATTCAAATGACTAATTCGGCAACCATGTTGTACATTTGATGTTAAGTTTAGAATCAGCTGCAGCACCTTTAGCCTTTAGGCATTGACCGCTGAAACCTGAAAAGGTGATGGGTATTCTTTTGGATATTCGCAGCATGCAATTGCATGGTAGTCATCGCGAAGCCTACAGAAGGAGGTTTTGCATCAAGTTGCGCACGCTTTTTGCCGAACCTACCCATGCAATAGGTAGTTTTGTTGATTTCCAGGGCTTTTTTCATGCCGCAGGTGGTCGAGCCACCCCAGAAGATGAACATCATGCTTCAGGGCGGTCAGGCTGTGGGAGTCGCAGAGCAGTTGGGCTCTGGGTATTACACGCTCGGGTGCCGCCAGAATCACTGCATGTTTGCTGCGAGTTGGGAGGCATTCGCATTTCTGCGGAGAAGGATTGAATGGTGTTTGATTTGGTCAGCAGCCAATGGGTTGCGCATGGAAGAGGCCACGGTTTTAAGGCTTTGGGCAGCTTTTCTTTGATCACAGCGCTTCATGCTGGTTGGGTTATGCATGAGCCCAATTTTGATCGGCTCCGCGCGCAGGCCCTCCTGGATGTGGAGGACGACACTCGTGGTGGCAGCTCGCTCCAGCTGCTGAAGTTGGACCTGAATACCACTTCCCTTGCTGTGAATGTGCCATGGAAGCATCAGAAGGGCTGAGGCGTGGCGGATCGCCTCAATGGGAAGGTGCTACAAATATACGGACCCAAGTGGGGAGCAGGTTGTGGAGAGCCAAGATAGAACCTCCTTGTCTTGGATGCGTCCTTAGTGTTGACACATTCCAAGCATGCTGCAAGTCGTGAAGCATGGCTTTCCCACGTTTCGCCATGCTTGGTGCTTGGCCTACTTGACCATGCTTTTGGGCGATCAACCGCAGGAACTGGCCACGGTCCAACCTATTATCGTAGAGAAGGCATACGCGGGCTCATGACTAGGAATGAAGCGGAAAGTGATTTGCTCAGCATGAAGATGAATGGATATCAAAGCTGAGAGTTTGTCGGCTTATTTCTTTTCTTGGAGCTTTTTTCAACTATCCCACTGAATGAAGATAATGGCTGACCCAAAATAATTTGGTTTTCATTGGAATGCAGCAGATCCCCAAGTCCACCTACAATTTGGGTAGCGCCAAGTATGAACAGTCACATCTGTTTCGAAGATCATCATTGTGCTGTGTCTACGATCCCGCACCGCAATCCACTACAAATCGTTTGGACCCCTCACTTTTTCTCCCTTACTTGGGTTTCGTTTTGAAGGGAGCCCAAAATCGGGTGTCTTATCAAAGGCGAAAGGCAAGGACACCAATGATTTCAATGCCATTCAGATTCTTCGGGAAATTCGGGGCGAAAGGCTAAGTTTTTGCGAGGCGACTTGGGGCTGCCTTTAGGCCCACCAGCGCTGGCCCAGGTGGCCTCCGCCACGGACCACCGGGGGCAGAGCTCCGCGGACTTCGGGCTGTTCCTAAACCTGGGCTCGGCGCCTTTGCGCCGCGTGAAAGACGGCAGAATTCCCTTGGGGATGACCAAACAACCACGAAGGACATGTCAATGTGTCCACTTCTTCTTCTTCTTCTTCTTTTTGAAGGGGTAGGGGCACGTAGGGGCTGGAGTCGCAAGGGAGGTGGGGGCTATGGGTCCGTGGTGATTTTTGCGGTGTCACAATCCAATGTACCTGTACCTCGAGCCAAATATAGAATGTCTCGAGCCAAATATGAATCTCTCTCTCTCTCTCTCTCTCTCTTTCTCTTTCACATTTCTCATTTTCTTTCTCTCGTTGTTTCTGTTTGCGTGCCTGTGCATCGGCCAAGCTCAGGATCACACATTGCTGTTGGCCACATCTGTCCCATACGTGTTTTGCAGGGGAGCTGATAGCTGCCAGTGAGATTGCCCCGGTCTTCTGAGGTGACCGTCTCCCATCAGCAGAAGCCTTTCCTAAAGCCAAAGGCGGGAGCCAGTCGCAGAGTGGTATGAGTCGAGCACACATACGCTTTTTTGGTCCATTTCAATATTAATCCACTATGTTATCGGTCCAACTGGTTCGAAAACACGCCTGCACCAGCATATTCGCACTTGGTGCCGCATCATCATCGTCTCACTGTTCCTAGGCTGGCGGGAAGGGGCGCACCTCGCTCGAGTGTCCAGGTGGGTGTGGACAACGTGCAGGCGCTGGACCTGCGGCTGGAGAACAAGTTGGAGTCCACGCAGAACCTCATGGTGCTGCCGCTCGACTCGACTAGCCGACTGCCCGACTGGCTGACTTGTCCAGACCCAACAGGGGCCCTTATCAAAGGAAGTTTGAAACAAGCACTTCTGCAGAACTGGAAGTACCTGAGCTCTGCTTTCTTTGAGGAATTTTTGCACTGCGTGTGAAAAAGCTAAGAAAAGGCTAGACATCGCAAGAACGTGCGCGTGGATTTGGTTCTGTCGCGGATACGACCCGGAGGTGTTGGCCGCGCGTGCTCTGTGGTCAACCATGAGCTCGTTTTTGTGGCGTTGAATTCGCTGAACAGCTTAGCCTCTTTGCTTGCTAGCTGATCAGCTGTCTTGGACACCAGCCGCTGCCGCCGCGCCCGGCAGCTGCCCGCGGACGCGCAGCCCGGCGCCGTGCTCAAACGCTGCAAAGGAGACGTGGCGGAAATGACTCCTTTGTCCAAGGTGGCCCGCCCCGCTTTCGAGCTTGACGCGCGCGGGCGTCGACGTGTGCCGTTTTGGGCTGTGCTGCCACAGACTGCAACAGAAGGTGATGGTGCAAAAACGCGCGTTCGAATCTATAGTTTTAATTCTCCTGGCTTGGCGGGCTTTACAGGAATTTCCCTGGCAGTGTCATGGCCAGTGCTTTTGGTGGACAGTATCATGACGCTTGCCCGAGATGGGCCTGCCATCTTTTTGTTTTCCTCAAAGGGCTGCGATTTTTGGAGCGGTGTGCGTAGGGTTGCGTTCTTGAATGATATACAAGGGCGTTCACTGGTGGCATTCCTTTGAGTTTGGCTCAAACAGCACAAGTGGGATACTGGACCTTTCTTTCCCAACATTCTGAGCCTTCTACGTTGGACCTCCTTCAAAGACGGCGCCCGACGTCACCAGAGGTTCGAAAAGGCCGAAACCTGGTTTTTACCACGGTCGTCACCTGTTTCACACTCCAAGGAGTTTGACCTTCGCCCCCATGGAGATCTTCATGATTCCAGGGCTGGTAGCCTCGATTCTGGGCTTCTTGCCGGGCGTAGCAGAGGTGCGCTCAGGGTTCGGCATGCTGGCGTTTGCTTGTCTGATCAGACTGCAGGGCTGCCGGCGTCATTGATGATGTGAATTGGGTTGGTTGAGCTGGCTGCTGAGTTGGGAGGGTGGCTGGGGTTTTTAAGTGGGTCTGGCCGGGCCAGATCATGCAAGGTGTGCTGGATGGACAACTACTTAAGCTTCAACAAGGCTTTGTCGGAGAGCTGGTTTGGGGTGAGTAGACAACTTTGGGTTGCAGAGGCTTTCAGGTTCCACTGAAGCCAAAGCCATGGCAAGGTTTCTTCAGTTTTGTTAACGGTTTGACAGCCTTCCGGAGATGCCAGGTGGAGAAAGCCGCGAACATCAAAGATCACAAAAAGCAGCAGCTGGAGCTGATCCTGGAGGCGGGCGAGGGCGTGTCAGGGCTCAAAAGGAGAGGCCTTCTTTGTCACCAGTTTTTTAAAGGAAACAAATCGGGGCAACCCTTTCTTCCTTCCTTCACTCCTTCCTTCCTTCCTTCCTTCCTTCCTTCCTTCCTTCCTTCCTTCCTTCCTTCCTTCCTTCCTTCCTTCCTTCCTTCCTTCCTTCCTTCCGAGCGTTCCAGTCACCTCGATCCTATAAGGACGAAGCAGCCAACCAGACTGGTGACCCGTTTTGGTCCTTTTAGGGTCCTTTTGGGCGGCGCCAAATGACACCAGGAGCCCCAAGCTTTCGCTGGAGAGGGGATGACGTAGATAAAATTATTGAGTCGCAGCAAAGTCCAAATGCACGTTATGCACATTGTGTATCTGTCTCTGTCCCGATTTGAAGTTGCCCAAGAGATAATTTGCCGCAGGCAATCCCAGCTCCTCAGACCCTGGCTGTTTGAATAAGGGGTCTGAAAAACCCAATATGTTTTTTGCCTGGATAGACCCGAAAAGAGTGTCCTCAAACAACAAAACACTTGCATCAAGACGCTGATAGGCTCCGTTTGGTGTTGACCGAGCCAGGACTCCGAAGCTGACACGGGGCCGACCCGTGCTGAGCGGCTGAGGACTGGTTCAGGGCATCAGGGCGAAAGCGAGCTTGCCAGCGTGCTTGCCTTGTCTTCGAGACGAGAAACCTGGACATAGTGTCATGGTGGACATTTCTGAGCACCCGGGAGGCTTTTGTATTTGAGCTTGATATTTTTCCAGGCCGCAGTCCGGATCTCTGCGGGGCTCCTGAAAAAGATTGCAGTATTGAGCATGACGCCAGGAATTTTCCTCTGTTGTTGCAATTGGCCCTCGACGTGTGTAAGGCTTCCAGACAAAGAAGTGCACTCAAGAAATGCATGAAAGATACATTGTCTTCTCCAACGCCGCAACGCAGAGACCTCCATTCAGCCAGAAAATAAAGGCAAGGACTCCATTCAGCCAGCGAGGGAGTGCTACAAGGCATAGTGTTTGGCCCTCCATTTGCAATGCGCGGGTCCTACACCCCGTTTGGCTGTTTACAAAAGTGTTAGAAGAAGGGGAGGGGAGGAGAAGCAAGGCGCCGCAACATAAAAACTACCAGCAAACACGCTTTCTTTTAACATTGTAGTCGCAACGCTTGCGCAGACGGGGTTGTCGGGCCCGCGCTATACGCAGTAGGCGTGTGTCAAAGTTCGCAAGTAAAGCTATTGATGGCAAAGCGTCATCACTATCACACCGCAGCTGAATTTCACGCCGCAAAATGTGTTTCCAATCACGCCTTGTATCCATCAAGCAGGGCTCAGCCTGAAGCTGACTCCTGCTGAGGTAGTGCAGCCAATCATTGCCAATCTTCAGAAATTGCAATAATTTCACCAGTTCCATGAGTGCAACGCTTTGCGATTGTTTGCTTCATTTTAGTCTTGGAGCAAGCACTTTTGGGCCAATAAAAATCTTAGTTGCCTGAATTTATGCTTCGATTACGCAACCAGAGGCTTGACAAAAGAAGAAACACATCACAAACAACATTGGCAACTGCTGACGTTGCACATGGGACTGGCTGTTCCACCAACATTCTGCAACCACGACTCAGCGCCTATTTTCAGGTGCTTTAATTGCTGGAGCCATTTGCTTTCGTTAAATGGGGAACCTCAAGCCTTCAAGCCACATTTCATCGCCATGTCAATGTGCAGGATTTGTGTTAGGACCATCCCGAGAAGAATTCTGTCGGCTGTTTCTGGACGGCTTGAAGGTAAGGTCAAGTTCGGATGGATCTGGAGGGCCATATTAGTCAGGGGAAGTTCCCCCGGTCACTGGGGAATGAGCTTACTTTTGACATTATGCTCAAAATTGGTTGGTGGACACACGTTCCCGTGCGAATGGTGCGCGCCAAAGGGTCCCCAATTTAGGCACATGCTTCTCTGCAATTTAACATAGATTTCCCCCAAAAAAAACGGTCGAACATTTTCGTCGGCAACTCATTCTGAAAGCCCCCTTTTTAGGGAATGCCCGTATGCCCGTTTGCACGAGTACCCACCGGTTTGGTTTTGAGGCGTCCCAAGCTTTCCCGTGGCCCTTGGTGTAGCACCGCAAGGAGCGTGCTGGACGCCAACGCGGAGCGCGCCAAGGAGCTGGCGCTGGAGGTCTACAACCGGATCCCCGACAAGATCAGTCTCCCGGTGAAAGGACTTCCAGATCTGCTTTTCGCATGGTCGGCGCGGCCCCTGTATGTCTTGCATGTTTAAGCCGTGATCACAGGCTCCTTCTGGTTTCACGAGAACCAGGGGAGAGAAGTTATGCATTCGAGCAACGTGTCCCGCCACGATGCTGAATTATTCTTTATATATCATCAGGTGGGTATGTTGTTGCTGCTTGGGCATTTGGTACTTGAGCATCTTATATAAATATTATTTGAATCACTTCCCTAAATCCGTATCTAACGAATGGTTGGAGGCTGAGAGCCACGGAGCAACGGAGTCACGGATCTAGGCATCGACATTCGGCTCTTTGCGCCTACGGTGCACGTCCCTGTGGCTTCGGTTGGGAAGGCGCGGAGAGAGAGGGAGATGGCACACTCACAACGGCGTCCTGAGTAGGTTGCTCTCTCTTTATTTTTTGACAGTGGTTCTTTTGGGCTTTCACCTGAACACTGGCCAGACGTTGGGAGCCAAGAGTTGCTGTTTTGGAAGGCTTGACGGATTCTGACGACAAATTGTTGTTCTCCCATGCACCTGCAGCAGGTCTTCGGACCCACGCAAGCAAGCATCAGTTGCAGCAGCACATCCGCCGAGGCAGTCATAACGCTTGGGCAGCTCGTGGTTGCCACGCCGGAGCCGTGCTTGTTTGACAGCCCCTGGGCCCGCCTGTAGTCAGCTGCCCTCGGCGGTCATTGCAGCGCAGCGTTGTTGTCATGGTGCGGTTTTGAAAGTTTCAAAAGGGCTGCACATCGCGCCTGGCAATCGCGTTCGTGGAGTTGATCGCAGTTTCTTTGTTGTCGCAATTTCATCCATCTCTGTTGTTTTCTCGTCACGTTATTTGAGCAGTTGCAAGGAATGCCGTGGGGACGTTAAATGCAGTGGGGGACGATAAGTGCCGTGCTTAGACACATCCGCAGGGCAGGCTGAGAGGCCAGATGCCAAGGATTGAGCTTCAACATCGACTTGAACCACACGCAAGTGTGCACGGTTTCGAAGCAGGGTGAATCCTTCGATGCTTGCCTGCAGAATATTCGCAAGACAAACCTTGAAAGGCTTTCTCCAAACGTCCTGCGAAGTGAAGATAACTGTGGATCGGTGCGTTGTGGACACTTCTTTGAGGAGCCTACCCAGCTCAGACTCTAGATCTCTTATACCTTGCATTCAGTTGATGGTGCTTGCTTGCGAGCCAAACCCATGCTTCTTGCTGTCTTTCCAATATGAAGGACGTGGTGGAACCTCTTCCGATCAATATCACCTTCAAGCATCTTGCCTGACCTGGAAAAGACGCGCTTTTTGCGGCAACCAATCCAGCTTTTCTGCCAAGGTGAAAGGACGGCTTTCCTGTGATTGAGTGGGTCATTGTTTTCCTTTGGGTCTTGCCCCTACTGGTCTCTCAAGAAGCCATCTTTTCAGCATTGTGAACGCCACTTCTGCATGATTTGGTTGTTGCAAGATATGATGCAGACACCGCAGCTCCTCGCAAGGTACATAGAGGAGAAGACTAACTTGCTCGTGGCCGTAGCAGTGAAGGCGCTTGAAGGGATTTGGGTATTTTAGAGAGTTCCTCAAGATACTTCTGCCAGTACGCAGTTACCTTGCATGCAGCCAGACTGTAGAAAGCCTGTCAACGTTGTGAAATAAAGAGATTGCGCAAGGTCCCTCTTCTCCAATGGCAACAGTTCTACACGGACAATTTTCTGCGCGTGAGAGCAAGACTTCTTCCCTCTGCGCGGCTTTGAGGATTTGGATACTGCTCCTTTTCCCCAGATTGTTGTGTTTGGGACAGAAGAAGATGGCAAGGTGTGCACAGGTGAGGCCTGGCAAGGCTCCCAGCCATCACTTTGCCTTTTGGCTGGCTCGGGCAGGGCTTGTTCCTGGATCCAGGAAAACACAAGTTTTCTGTTTGCCATCTCTTTCACCTGAGCGAGGGCAATCCGTTTTGACCAGGCCCTGCCAGGGGGGCGTTAGCGTCTTGCCAGGTGGGCCACCTGAGTCTGTCAGCGTCCCCGGAGGCGGTGAACTTGCTGATGGGCCTGCCGCAGGCGATGGTGTCCATGGTGTGCTCTGACAAGGAAGTGCTGCAGGTTGGGATCAGTGGGGAGCTTTTTTTTTTTTTCAAGAACCAGGATGTGTATTGTTTGGATGATTTGAGATTTACGCATGAGGGAAACCAACCTGTTGAAAGGGTCGTCTGATTTTGATTCCGACACACGTAATCCCTTTTCTCCACACGAGCTTCACGTTTGGGGAAGTCGTCTTCTCAGTTGTGATGTCGTGGAATGCCAGTCACATTCTGCTTGGCATTTTCTGGGCAGGTTCTTCAAGTTTTGGGCCCTGGGACAGTAGAAGTTCTCAGCCGGCTCGAGAACCATTGCTTCACTTGTTCGACCTGCATGTTTGTACTGTTTTGCTTTTCTCTCTCAGTTGTACAGTTAGACTGTTGCAGAAGCCAAGGACGATGCCCGAGGGAAGTGAGGCAAAGCCATCGCCTCCGCAGCCGGTTCACGAGAAGGCGAAGTGGGCCAGGAGAGCGGGCAGAAATAGAAGCCCGGTGTGTCTCCAAACCGAGGAACCCCATGGATACTTCACAATTGGGAGACCAAAGAAGGCCCCAAAAAGATGACCTTTGAACATGATTGCAGGGGAGTAGTTTTTGTTTATTAGTAACTTATAGGACCTAGGTTGGCCACAAAATGCAGGTGGACCACGCTTTCCATGTTCTTTCGGAGTGCCGGATCACGTAGGAATGTGTCAGAAGACATTGGCCCTTTCTTGCCAGACGTTCCCATAGGCTGGTTGCGGCTCATTTAGGGTCACAGGACCACCATCAGACAATCAGAGTCGAACTCTTGCACCCGCGCCTCAATGCTGTTGACACAGTTGATTCTTGGGCCGTATTTTGGTGAGATATCCTGTTGGCGGTAAGTTGGCGCTCACAGCACAAGTGCCAGGTGCCTCTGTTGTTGGAAAAGATCGATGCCGCAGGCAGGGAGAAGCCTCACTGTTGGTGTGCGCCTAGCAAAAAAGTGCTAGATGTGCCGCACTCCGCACGTGTAGTCTTTGTTCGTCAGTATGCTCTGCAGAAACTGTTTCCCGTTTGTATAGCCACACATGGGTTGAAAGCACGAATCCGAAGCTGTGATGCCAGAGAGTTCTTTTGTTGCAAGTGAGTGGATCTGATATTGACAATGGATCTTGATTATGAAAATATATTCTTGAGCGCACGCCAGGGGCTGTTGAGTTAAGAACCACTGTAAGGGCAATCGCGTGTATTCGCGCACGCGCATCTTCAGGAATTGCCAAAGTGCTCTGTGGATGAAATCTGCCCCACACCCAACATTCCAAAGTCTGGCTGTGCCTCAATCGCAAGCGCCAGGTCGGAAGAGCATCGCGGCCGATGTCCTGGGTGAAGACTTCGCAGCTTTGCAGAGGCGCTCCGCGCCAAGAGCGGTCTAGCGCTACCTGTTGCACTGACGAACTGAAATAGCCACGTGTCCATTGTTGCATTTGTTTCTGCTCATCAATGTACATTTGTTTTAAATTCCGTGCACGTTGCGCAGGGCCAAGGAGCTCCAGAAGAAGTCCATGCGCACCACTGCGTGGGCGCCCGGCTCGTGGGTCGCGGGTGCACGGCAGGTCGTTTTGCACAAACCCCCACAAGGCTAGCAATATCGGCAGCACATAGATCAGGCCAACTTTGACTTCAAAAGTCGTTGAGCGTTTGGGGGAGGTGGAGGCACTGGGCATTGAACATTTTAGAACTTTGGGGTTGGCTCCGGCGCATGTCTCAAAATTCCAAGCATTTGACCTCGCAGATCCCAAGCTTCTTTTTGGGTTTCGCTCGGAAAGGACTTCAATTTCTTTTCCCGCTTCCTTTTGGCACTAATTTCTTTTGCGCGTTAGGTGGCGGTGGAGTTCGAGGACGCCACCTTCGCGCTGTCGGACTCCATCATGCCGCTGCTGCGCCTGAGGTTGGAGTCCATGCCCCCGGGCCTGCAGCTGTCGGCCCGGGCCCCGGAAGCCGGAGCTCCCAATCTTGGATGCTCCTGGGATTCTCCGTTTTTTTTGTTTGAGGCGTAGAAAAAGAGGGATGCATTTTCTCCAATATTGTTTGTTTTGTGTTTGAGTGTATTGCAAAAAGGATGCATTTGGGCTGAGGCGTAGACGTCGCTGATCAATCCATCATTGGAACCAAATTGACACCAGAATGCATTCAAATTCTCAAGCAAACTGGCCTAAAAGGACGGCACCTATACTGCAGCCTATACCAACAAGGGCCAGCCTTGACAAGCGTGTTTCAGGAAGCACCCGAACAACCATATCTCTGGGTGTTCCACGAAAGGGACTCCTCCAAGCAGTGAGGTTGCCTTTGTTCCCCCTAGCCTCGTGCACAGAAGGGGACCAAGGCAATAGCAAGGCAATAGCAAAAGGGAAAGGAACAGATGAGCCTTGAAACCAACCAGGTGGAGTCGGGCAACGTGAGCCTGACCCTGCAAGAGGCCAGCCTGGGCATCGAGGTGCTGAATCCCAGGCATGGATGGGGGGGTGGAGGGGACGGAGGGTCGAGCAAAGACGCTTTTGGTGAATGACAGTTCCCAACAAGAAACTGAAGAAAAGCCATCCCCTGCATGTATGCCTATGCATTTTATGGTCTTGGGCTCAGTTTTTCTCACCTCCAGTTTGGTTGTGGTTCGGGTTATTTCGGGTTCCTAAAGTGGAACTTTCTATGGCGGGTTTATGTTTGTTTGAACAGAATCTAAACATCTCTTATTTCTTGGCCGCAGCAAGTTGCTGAATGCCCACAACCTGGTCTGATTACGAGAGAAGCATTGGGTGTCCTCGAGCTGCTGATAATCGGTTATTTAGCAGCGCTATGGTAGAGCATGAAGTTCTTGTTGTCAAGAAATTTGTTAGATGTGTGCCATGCGTGCCATCAGACCGATACAACAACTCAACAAGATACCATCAGAAGTACAGATTGATTAGTTAGATTGAGGCACTCGATGTATTGGTGTGGTAGAGAACAGCCAAGCCTGGGGACTATGTCAATTTAGACGTGCCAGTCTCGGACGTAAACAGTACCATCGTTTCTGTGGACGTGTCGAGAAAAACTGAAGATCTTCTGGATAAATTGCGGGTGTACGTCCTCCAGATAGATTCAGGACATAGTTGTGGTCTGCGGCAAGTGCATGCTGTTGCTCTTTGGCTAAAGCGTCAGTCTGGCTTTGCCACTCCATTTGTTCACGGCATTGACACACTTGAAACACCTGGGGCACAAGAGGGTTACACTCAGCCTACCCGCTGGCTCGCGTCGAGGCACGGTGACTGGGAGCCCTTCCTGGAGCGCTTCGACTTCGGCGCCTCCCTGTCTGTGGCGGAGTCCGTCCGGCTCTCGGTGCAACTTGGGCTTTCCAGGGAGCGGAGGGGTTGGCAGGTGGGCAGCCGGGGACGTCGACTTTGCGGGGACCGTCTTGCCCTCCTGGGATCTGGAACTTGGGGCAGAGATGAGAACACGTTGCGAAGGCTGCGGTTGCCGGCCAATGAACATTCAATGCACGCTTTGACGGCTGGTGCCCCTGCCTTTTCTTGCCATGCAGGCCTGTGACTGCAATATGTCGAACTGGTGTGTAGAAGTCCGTGGTGTTTCGGCTAATCTGAGCACATTCCATGTCTCTTGAATCGCGGAATTCGCTGCAACACAATTGTTCCACTTCGGACTTGAGTTTGCAGTGGAAGGCACAGAGAACTTCTTTCCGGGCGAAATACACATTTTCACATCTTGGCAATGAGGGAAGAATGAACCACTACTTGTCCTTTCACCTCGAATTCGCGCTAGTCTGTCTCAGGTGCAGAGGAACAGTTTCGAAGATGTGTAGCCACAAGCTTTCTTGCACGTGGTTGTTTGAAATTGTTTCCCTCCCAAGGAAAACCCCTGACCGCCCTTGTCTCTCATTGCTCCTAATCCGCACGAAGGCGGAAAAGTCAGCGCAGCACAGAAGCACTCGGCCCACGCAGCGGCCGAACATGACAAAGATTCTCGCGGACACGAACGGAGTCGTAGCAAAATCTGCGAGAGTGCTCGCTCTCTCAGTGCAAACATGTGCCTTCCAGGACATGCTTCGTTTTGCTTGCCGAGGCACGCGCTGGGCCCGTTGCTGGTGAACTTGGTGCCCACGCCCACGCGCCAAATCCTGGAGCTGCTGCCGCTGCTGCTGAAGAGCCTCAGGACCGCCCGAGCCGACCGTCGGCCGGGGATCTGGCAGTCTGCATAGCGTAGGCACGTGGCATGTGATGGGAGTGCTCGGAGTGGTGAGGGTTTGTGCAGTGACCTGATTGAGCCCGGTGAGCAGGAAACAAGATCGATGCTTCTCTTTTGGTCAATTCAAGAATGTCAATACTAGTTGTGCCACTCCAACCGTTTATTTTGTTGGTTTACTTTGCCTTCCTTTGAACGTGCGCCCAAAAGGGGCCGTTTCAGATTGTATAGATTCCTTATAAGCCTGCATTGGGATTCATGGCTGTGCGGTGCAATGGAATGCTTGCTGGGTCTCAGACTCCTTCACCAATCCTCTTGGATCCACCAAGCCAGGTTTTTCCAAAAAAGACAAGCCAGAGATTCACGCCCATGTGAACTGCCCTTGGATTGCAGTCAATCCCCTCCAAGTCTTCACGGCGTCAAGATCCTCTGGTTGACAATGACGCATCCGAGGCCGCCGGCCTTGGACGGCTCCGATCAGTGCCTTGGCAGTGCACATCTCGCATGAGTGTTTCAAAGACTTGCACAAGGCAAGTCCTTGCCAATCCTTTGAATCCTGACACATCGCACGTTCCTTGTGGTGAAGTTGTGAGCATTTCCGAGGCCGTGGGATAATATGCCAGACAGACCTGGTTGATGTTCCTCTAATCATTGCAAGCATATAAACACCAACCACAAAGTGTGAGTGACATCAAGGACAACATCACTCGAACACCGCTACATCTGACACATGGAAACGCCTACGTGGCTTCCCACGTGTATAGGTCTTTGTGGGTTACGGGGAGGCTTCTTTCCTCTTACCGGCACGCCTTCGCCTTCGCCGACCCGACGTATCCCCGAGGCCGCTCGAGGATGCGATCACCTCGGGCCCCAAGATTCGGGTGGTGAGCTTGTGGGGTGGCCACCTGGAGGTGATCTGCACCTGCCGAGGTGCGCGCGTTGGGAACCATGAGACTCGTCCGTGCACGGAGGGCGTTCCTCAAAAAGAGAGTTGTGCGTTTCCATGCTTGGTGGGTGGTTATTTGTTCCGAGGCCCCTCCACTGACTGCAGCGCCCAGTGGACATCACTTGACTCAATTCTTGGCCGTGCAAGCGGCTCGTATGGCCCTGGCTTCTTGTGACTGGTGCGGTTCACAAACGCCATTGCTGCCATCTTGGTACAACCGACTGTTTTTGACTGACAAGAAAGGTGCCATTGGCATTGGGGTTGCAGGTGGTGCAGGTGAGTGGAGGATATGTGGCTGCGTCCCTTGATAGGGAGCCCCAAAGGGAAGCCAACATGAAGCGAAGCACCTGGATGGGATAGTGACTTGTTTTCGGGCTTGGGCACCTGTGGCACACGACAAGCCTACCCATGGTTGGTTCTGCAAATGCTTTGAGGGGGTTGCACACTCGACCACCGGTGGGGATGATGGAGCAATCACCACTAAGATGGTTTTCCAAAAGGGGGTATTTGTAAGTTATGACTCAGATGAGTCTTCCGGACCCTGACTGAAGCTAAAAGCCCCTTGCGTTGGCCGCGCAGATGGGAAGCCGTCCACGGTGAAAGTGGCGCCCACGGGCTCCCAGTGGCTGGCTCTGGACGAGCACACCTCGGTGCTGGCGCTGACCTTCGGAGCAGAGCGGTTGGAGCGGGCCAGATTTTTGAGGGCTGCCTTTGGGTTTATTTTTGGCATTTGGGGGAGTTTGGTGTTGACCTTGGAATTGAGCGTTCTTGCAGTCGCCTGCGGTTCGATGTTTCCTAGATCCTGCCAGGTCTTCTGAGCGCATGAATTGTTTGTTTGGGAGCATGATGCTTCACAGGCTCTTCTGGATTCTTTTGACTCATTCCGGTTCGAGCATTCTAGTCGTCATCCAAGGAAGCACTTTCGCGTTCGTGTGCCTGGCTCTGACACTATGTCGGATCCTCTGTGGTTCGAGCAGAATGCTGCAGTGGCGGTTCCAGATTGCGCAGGCAGGGGGTTGGTTCGGGTGAAACTGTGCAGAGGCATGGAAACAAGCTCCCTTGGCTTCAAGAGGGTCCATGCTTGCACTCCCCGTTTTGGTTTTCCGGATTGCTTTTTTCGTGCGTCCCGCTTGTCGTGGGTCCCACTTGTGGTGTGAGGCGAGGTGGTGGCACAGCTGCTGACGCCTCAGCCGGACCATCGGCTGCTGCTGCTGGCGCCCGCGCTGCGGATCCACAACGCCACGGTGCCTCGGTTGTGGGCCGGGGGATGGTCTGGGGTCGTAAAATTGGAGACGCCCCACGCCCCAGAAGGGTGGCTTTTTGGTTTCCCTTTGAACTTGGTCTTAGTGTTGACTTCGAACTGCTGCGGACCAGATGCCCCCCCAATTTACATGATTCCCTCTGATTTGGGGCAATAACCTTGCTTTTGCACGCGTCTTGCGGCTCACTTTTGAACGTGGGGGAAGTTAAACCTAAACCCGACCCCAAAGCCATCATAATCCAACCCTAAAGCCTAAAACCCGAAACCTAAAGACCAACTGTTCGAAGTTTTTGTTCAAAGTTGATCCCCCTTCTGGTCCTCCAAATTACTCCAAAGTTGATATCATAGGAGACACTCAGAAGCGTGGGCTGCTGCTTCCCCTTCAAGCTGTCCCCAAAAGAAGAAAGGTAGGCTCAACATAACGACAGAGCCTTTGGCTGTGAACATTGAGGGTTGGAACACACTGACAAACGTTTGGTGGAACTTCCGATGTAAGCGATGTTCAACCAGAGGGTCCAACCAAGCAAAGTCGGGTGAGCAAGGGTCATTCATCAAACTCTGAATCTTTTTGTGGGTGTCCATTATCTCCATCATTCAGCTTGGCGCATGTTGGTCCTGAACCCCCGTCGAAGCCGCAAGGAAGGAACATGCTGCTTGTGAGTAACGAGTAACGCGAGCTTTCTTTTTTGGGAACAATGGCTGGAGTGCGTGATTGTGGCTGTGCTCCGAGGACGTCCCACTGGCCATTCGCTTTCACGAGGACAGCCGGGCCACAGCAGCTTGGGTAAGCTGGGGGCATTGAACGCTGTTTCTAGTTAGTTGTTTCCTTGCATCAGCCCGTACATTGGAGAAGGCAGTGGCTCCGCAACAACGAGACTCACAGCGATCTGCCTAACTCAATGACAAGTATTTAACCACTCTCCAAGTAGAACAGTACTGAATGCCTACCAGTTTGCGGATCGTTTGTGGTTACTTACAACAGTTTTGCTTGGGGCAAGTCTTCCCAGGTAGCAGAGAACTTTTTAGGATGGCACAGTCATTAGTTCTCCTATCGGTGCAGGTGCATGAGGATCGAAAGACCCAGTATCACTCATATCGGATGTTGTCCTGGCTGGAAAACCAATGTATATATATACAATATATATACATATACAATATACATATATATATATATGTCTCACAAATGGGAACATCTATTCGGATGATTCTACTGGATTGGGTTCCACAAAGTTTTGCCACTTGAGCACACTGGGGCGACAGAAAAGTCCGGTAGGCATGATTCCCACTTGGTTGCTTTTCCCGTGCTTTGCAAGCGAAGCTTGCTTCTCTTTCACGTACGCTGTCTTTAGCTCCTGCTGGCACAGCAAGGCTTCCTAGAGTGTGAAACTCAAGTGCAGGTGTTGCCAAACCGGAATTTATTCAGAAGAACTGGGGAACTTCTGCTGATTCGCAACGGTTGCCCGAGAAGCCTTGGCGCTTGAAGCCAAATGCTGGATGATGAATCTGGAATTCCCTGCAACCTTGAGATGAACAAAATTCTACGGCAATCAGAACTGCTACTAGTCTCCTTCGCTTTTCAGAAGCCCTTTTTCCTCGAAGGATGTATGTAATATGTTGATATCCCCATATCACAAGTGTGACAAACATCGCGGAAGCATAAGCAAGCAAAACACAGTAATACATTCCGACTTGAGGTGGTGCCGCAGCTGGAGGCGGCCACCTGCGATGCGGCCCTGCTGGGTGTGAGCCCTGAGCTGGGGCCTTGACACCGGACAAGCACAAAAAAAGGGGACAACTCCGGGGTCCCGGGAAGGATACATTCGGGTCAGCCAAGAAATCACACGACCAGCTGATTTAGAGGGTTATCCAGTGATTGATCTGCTAGGAAAGCTACACCCACTGGTTGAAATTATCAGGGGAGGTTGCCCCTTTCCATTTTTGCCAAAGATTATGGAAGTGGACGGTGGACCTTTTCAAGAGGACCGAAGTCTTCTAAACTCTTCTGTCAGCTGCTGTTTTGCTTGGGTAGGTTTGTCCAGATAGTTTTGGTGTAGTAGAAACAAAACCCAGGATGGTGGAATGTGCAGATGAAGCCTGCTTCATTTTGTGAAATTTCCCAGGGGTTTGTACAGGTGTTAGGCAATGCTTGCCGAACGATTGTGCTCATTGTTTGATATGCACCGCGGTTGAAACGCTGAGCTGCTTGGGGTATGCAATCAGAACGGTGAGTTTAGACAACCGTTGCACGGGATGGACAAGCAACTAGTACCAGGACGATCCACAGGACTTGACCATGGCACGTAGGTCCCCCAGTACAGGTTTGTTTGTGCGGTCCCAACCAGACCTTATTCGCGGCGGCTTGAGATATCCCTTCTGTTTGTTCGGTATCCCGTAGCAGAGGAGAGTGTGGGGTTAACAGACCGAATGTGGCTTTTGATCATTTGTTGGATGTCCTGGAGTTTGCTCCTTGATGTTACAGCGGCATTGTCGAATTCCCACTGTTAGCTGCACTTCACTTTGTTTGACTCAGCGGCCCGCGAGTCCCCGCAGTCAACACGTGTGGTCTCACACGAGGCTGGCAGTGACATCGCATGGCGAGAAGTTGAGCAGCCCCGACAGTGAGTGTCGTGGCAAGCAAAAGTCTTTTCAGATTCCAGTTCAAAGTTGCTGACAATAGCAAGTTGACAATAGAAGCACCAGATGAAGAGTGACATCCATGGCTTTTGCTTGGCGCGAGTCCAGTTCCTTGGGAGGGCCAACCACTTCCGAGGTTCGTGTGCCTCCCGCCAAATAGCATTTGTGCAGTGCCGCCTGCTGCCACCAAAGCCGAGCTTGGTGCGACGATTCTCAGTGCCTCGGCAAGAATGAGGAATGTTGAACTGCGATCAGCATAGGACCCCAAAACGGTACTGTATCACTTTCCGCATCTTCCAGGTAAGTATCCCGTTGCAGCCCCCCCTTCTTTGTGACAGTCTTCAAGCTGCAATGCTTCGAATGATTTGGAACCTCTATTTGGCGGAAAGGACGCAGCGGAGAACCTCAATTTCATATTTCTGAACTTTACATTTCCTGGAGTCTCAGCATTTCCGGTTGACTGCAAGTGACCTTCCCCTGCTTAGGCCTGCGGCCCCTCACTCACAGCGACTTCAGCCCTCCCAGCCTTGTCGGCCGCAAGCCGGTGGAGGGCGTTCCCTGCAAAGGACAGCTTATCAAGCAGAAGTCTCTGGCCCATGTTTGTTCCACCCCCTTGACCAAGCACCACTAAGCATAGGCGAAACTACATGGATACTGGTTGAAGATTTGGCATTCTCCAGAAACTGTTTGGTGCCCCTCGATTGTCCATTCAAAAAGCTGCTACAGTAGAAGGGTGCGGATGAGTTTTGTGTCTGGCGTTCTCGAGACAGTGTGCACGTAGGCAGCCCGCGCAGCTTCTCGAGAGACATGTTTGCGCTAAAATGGCCCGCTACTGTATTACTGATGTTTTTTGCCTTTGTCCATATTCTTTTCGGATGTTCTTTCCACGGAAATGCTGCTGAGAATCTGATACTTCGTTGGCACGAGTGTTGTTGCCAGAAGCCAGAAGCGCTGATGAGTGTTGGGTTTTTGGTTCCGGCGTAGGTTCTCCTTCGCAAAGAGCTGAATCAGAGAAGGGGTGTGCAACTGATAGCATGCCATTCCAAGGATCTAATTTGAACCCTCATCCACAGAGAGGCCGTAACTTGTCCGTAGCGCATGTGCACACAGGGCTTCCTTGCTTCAGCCACAGAGAGCAGATCATTTGGCCGGCTGGCTGCCGAAGGCCTTGCTTGAAGGACTATCCATTGGCACAGAAGCAGAACGGACAACTTACCTACTCCGATGCTCTTCCAAGTAGTTGCACCTCCTCAAGACAGAGCTGTGAAGACGCCAAGAGTTTGGCACTAGGCTGGCTGAGAAGACTGGCACCAAGTCAGCACTTCGCTTCGCCTAAACCAACCCCAAACCCCAAGACCCACCCTCATGAAGATCTAAGCCAGCCAAAAGCCACCCTAACTTAGACAAGCCCCCAGCAACTCCCAACTGCCATCCGATCAGAGCCAATAGGCAGCCCCAAGGCCAAGTGAGGCTGGTGATGCCGGGGATGCGGCCAGCCAACCAACCAACCAACCAATCAACCAACCAGGGGACCAGCCCTAGTAAGAAAACCAGCCCTAGAAAACAAGAAGAAGAAAAAACGGATCCGGCCCATGGGTTGACATTCAGGCTGTCTTGGACGGCTTTAGCGTTGCCCCAAACCACCAAAACTCGCCCACAACTCACTGAAACCACACCCTAAAGAAACCAGCAGCACACCTAACACAAATAAACCCTAAACCAATCAAAGTCAACCCTAAAGCCGCCCAACACAGCCTGAATGTCAACCCTTCGCTTCGCCTAAACCAACCCCAAACCCCCCCACCACCCACCCTCATGAAGATCTAAGCCAGCCAAAAGTCATCACATGGAGGTTTGGCCTAGTAGTCTGGCAAAAACAAGAAAATATGTGTGACCACACGCGCCAGGAGGCAAGTCGGAGAGCGCGATGCACTTCATGGTGGTCCCGGAGACCGACGCAGGCCCCAGTGTGCATCTGACGGCCTCGGGGAAGTATGGGGCTGCTGCAAAAGCTGCTGATAGCACCATCCTTACATAAAGTTGAACAAGCTTTCCTAAACTCCGACAGCGGACTGGCGTCTCTTCGACTGACTGCTTGCCTGCTTACCTGCTTATAGCAAGGGGTCTTAGTGATCTGAGCTTCCCACTCCAGGCGTAGCTGGAAGCTCCGGGAAGGTGAAGCACCTGTGCATCCGGCCCACGGTGTCCTTGATGTGACTCGGAAAGAGACGCAGGGGCAGGCTGTGAGGGGCCCAGAGGGCAATATACGGGTGGCACTTCCAAGGCTGTCACAATTTGATGTTGCACTTGCAGTCCTTGCAGTCACCGGATCGCATGGAAGTTGAGCAATGGATTTCAAGGTTTACCAATGAGTAAGATGAACCCTCCGCATAGCCAGAGTTTCCTTCAGTTTCGCCTTGCTTAAGCACCATCCGTGTTGAGCCCTTGAAGCCCACCAACGGAGATCCCACAGCTTGTGACTATCTTGTGACTCACAACGCTGAGGAATGCGCTGCCAATCGGCAGACTAGGCGGGAAGTGACGGGTCCTTGCACGCACTGCGCCAATTTGGCAAATGCTTTCCCGAATCTTAGGTAGGGCGAAGCTTTGAGTGGTGCCAGCGGCGTTTCTGCTTTTTGTTTTAATCATAACATTTTATTTGTGCGTTTCTATGTGGGAAGTGCTTCAACTCGCTGCAAGACGTCTGTCAGACTGCCAGATGTTTGAATATTGTTTCGTGTTGAATGAACCCGGGGGCAAAGGACGTGACCTTGGCCATACTGACAGACGCGCCAGGCCTGGACTTGGGGCCGGCCTCGCTGGAGCTGCCGGCGCTGCAGCGGAAGAATACTTGTTTCGGCTGTTTCGGAGATGGAACAGCTTCTCTGGTGCGCACAAGGTCGTGACCTTGGCCATACTGACAGACGCGCCAGGCCTGGACTTGGGGCCGGCCTCGCTGGAGCTGCCGGCGCTGCAGCGGAAGAACTTCTACGGGCTCTCCGTGGAGCAGCTCCGCCCCTCGGACCCTCCAAGTTTCGGAGATGTCTGCCTCCCTTTTGGACCCTTTTCTAACCCCTCGTTTTTCAGTTTTTTTGTTTGTTTGTCCGTTTGCTTCTCTGAATTCTCGTGCGCACATTAGGTACCCCAGCCCGTCAGCTACTATCCCCCTTCCGCGCGTCAGGTACCCCCCATCCCCCTCCGTGCGTCAGCTACTTCCGCGTGTCAGGTACCCCCCATCCCCATCCGCGCGTCAGCTACTCCCTTCCGCGCGTCAGGTATGCGTCAGGCGCTCCCCACTCCCTATTCGCCCTGCCGCGCGTCAGGTACCTCCCCTCTTGCGCGCGTCAGTTCCACCCCTACTCCCATCCGCGCGTCAGCTACTATTTTCCTTCCGCGCGTCAGGTACCCCCCACCCCCATCCGCACGTCAGCTACTACATCCGCGCGTCAGCTACTATCCCCCTTCCGCGCGTCAGGTACCCCCCATCCCCATCCACGCGTCAGCTACTATCCCCTTTCCGCGCGTCAGGTACATCCGCGCGTCAGCTACTATCCCCCTTCCGCGCGTCAGGTATGCGTCAGGCGCTCCCCACTCCCGGTCCGCGCGTCAGCTTTTTTCGAAGCTGCTATTCGCCCTGCCGCGCGTCAGGTACCTCCCCTCTTGCGCGCGTCAGTTCCACCCCTACTCCCATCCGCTCGTCAGCTTCTATTTTCCTTGCGCATCAGGTAACCCCCATCCTCATCAGGTACCCCCCATCCCATCCGCGCGTCAGCTACTATCCTCCCTTCCGCGCGTCAGGTATGCGGCAGGCGCTCCCCACTCCCGGTCCGCGCGTCAGCCTTTTTCGAAGCTGCTATTCGCCCTGCCGCGCGTCAGGTTCCTCCCCTCTTCCGCGCGTCAGTTTCGCCCCTCGTCAGCTACTACTTTCCTTCCGCGCATCAGGTAACCCCCATCCTCATCCGCGCGTCAGCTACTATACCCCTTCCGCGCGTCAGGTACCCCCGACCCCCATCTGCACGTCAGCTACTATCCTCAGGTATGCGTCAGGCGCTCCCCACTCCCGGTCCGCGCGTCAGCCTTTTTCGCAGCTCCCTCTTGCGCGCGTCAGTTCCACCCCTACTCCCATCCGCTCGTCAGCTACTATTTTCCTTCCGCGCATCAGGTAACCCCCATCCTCATCCGCGCGTCAGTTACTATTTTCCTTCCGCGCGTCAGGTACCCCCGACCCCCATCCGCGCGTCAGCTACTATCCCCCTTCCGCGCGTCAGGTACCCCCCATCCCCATCCGCGCGTCAGCTACTATCCCCCCTTCCGCGCGTCAGGTATGCGTCAGGCGCTCCCCACTCCCGCTCCGCGCGTCAGCCTTTTTTCGAAGCTGCTATTCGCCCTGTCCGCGCGTCAGGTACCCCCCGTCCGCGCGTCAGCTACTCTCCTCCCTTCCGCGCATCAGGTATCCGCGCGTCAGGTGCGCCCTAGTGTGAGCGTGGCACCCCCCACTCCCGATCCGCGCGTCCTCCCCTCTTGCACGCGTCAGTTCCACCCCTACTCCCATCCGCGCGTCAGCTACTATTTTCCTTCCGCGCGTCAGGTACCCCCCACCCCCATCCGCGCGTCAGCTACTATCCCCCTTCCGCGCGCCACCCATCCCCACCCGCGTTCCGCGCGTCAGGTACCCCCCATCCCCATGCGTCAGCTACCCCCCCCCCTTCCGCGCGTCAGGTATGCGTCAGGCGCTCCCCACTCCCGGTCCGCGCGTCAGCTTTTTTCGAAGCTGCTATTCGCCCTGCCGCGCGTCAGGTACCTCCCCTCTTGTGCGCGTCAGTTCCACCCCTACTCCCATCCGCTCCTCAGCTACTATTTTCCTTCCGCGCATCAGGTAACCCCCATCCTCATCCGCGCGTCAGCTACTATTTTCCTTCCGCGCCCCACCCCCATCCGCGCGTCAGCTACTATCCCCCTTCCGCGCGTCAGGTACCCCCCTTCCCATCCGCGCGTCAGCTACTATCCTCCCTTCCGCGCGTCAGGTATGCGTCAGGCGCTCCCCACTCCCGGTCCGCGCGTCAGCCTTTTTCGAAGCTGCTATTCGCCCTGCCGCGCGTCAGGTTCCTCCCCTCTTCCGCGCATCAGTTTCGCCCCTCGTCAGCTACTATTTTCCTTCCGCGCATCAGGTAACCCCCATCCTCATCCGCGCGTCAGCTACTATACCCCTTCCGCGCGTCAGGTACCCCCGACCCCCATCTGCGCGTCAGCTACTATCCTCCCTTCCGCGCGTCAGGTATGCGCGCGTCAAACTTTTTCGCAGCTCCCCTCTTGCGCGCGTCAGTTCCACCCCTACTCCCATCCGCTCGTCATCCGCGCGTCAGCTACTATCCCCCTTCCGCGCGTCAGGTACCCCCCATCCCCATCCGCGCGTCAGCTACTATCCCCCTTCCGCGCGTCAGGTATGCGTCAGGTATCCGCGCGTCAGGTGCGCCCTAGCGTGAGCGTGGCACCCCCCACTCCCGATCCGCGCGTCAGCCCTTCCGCGCGGCGTCAGCTGCTATTCGCCCTGCCGCGCGTCAGGACCCGATCCGCGCGTCAGCTACTCTCCCCCCGTCCGCGCGTCAAGTGCCGATCCGCACGCCAGCTATTATCCCACCTTCGTCAGCCCTTCCGCGCGTCGTCGGCTTCCTATCCCTTCCGTGCCGTCGTCAGCTGCTATTCGCCCTGCCGCGTGTCAGGTACCGCCTGACCCGATCTACTATCCCCTCTTCCACGCGTCAGGTACCCCCATCCCCATCCGCGCGTCAGCTACTACCATCTCTGCGAGCTACTATCCTCCCTTCCACGCGTCAGGGAGCGTGAGCGTCAGGTACCCCTGACCCGATCTGCGCGTCAGCTACTATCACCTGACGCGCGTAGCTCACGCGCGGATGTGAGCGAATGGGGGTACCTGACGCGCGGAAGAGACTGGGATAGTAGCTGCGGATCGAGCGTCAGGTCCACCCAATCCCGATCCGCGCGTCAGCCCTTCCGCGCGGCGTCAGCTGCTGTTCGCCCACGTCCCCCTGACCCGATTCGCGCGTCAGCTGCTGACCCGATCTACTTCCAGGTACCCCCCCCATCCCCATCCGCGCGTCAGCTACTATCCCCCTTGCGCGCGTCAGGTACCCCCATCCCCATCCACGCATGACCTACTAGCCTCCCTTCCGTGCGTCAGGTATCCGCGCGTCAGGTGCGCCCTAATCCCGATCCGCGCCTCTTCCGCGCGGCATCGGCTGCTATTCGCGTCAGGACTCGATCCGCGCGTCAGCTACTCTCCCCCCTTCCGCGCGTCAGGTGCCGCACGTCAGCTACTATCCCACCTTCGTCAGCCCTTCCGCACGTCGTCAGCTTCTCGATTTGCCTTGCCGCGTGTCAGGTACCGCCTGACCCGATCTACTATCCCCTCTTCCGCGCGTCAGGTACCCCCCGTCCCCATCCGCGGGTGCGCCCTAGCGTGAGCGTCAGGTACCCTCCAATCCCGATCCCCGCGTCAGCCCTTCCGCGCGGCGTCAGGGTACCCTCCGCGCGTCGGCTACTATCCCCTCTTCCGCGTGTCACATGCGTGGCTAACTGCAACTTTGATGAGAGCCTGGCCACTGCGATGAGCACCTGCAATGCAAGTTCGTCAAAACACAGTGAACACATGCAATCTGCCAGGCCTTGGGGACAGAGCAGTCAACCAGCGTGGTCACAAGGCTTCCGCGGGCCATGAAGACCATGGCGCTTCCGATGACGTGTGTGCGTGAGACCTTCATGTAAAACAAGACCATGCATGTTTGATATTGCAAACATTCAGCACTTGTAAGTTTGAGACTTTCCTTCAAACCAAGACCATTAAACGCCTGACCATGCCTGCACATGCATGTGATCCTGCGTGCGTCATGAGTTTGAAGCACATGCATGCATGCATGGTGTTGAATTTGAGGGACTCCTGCAAACTGACAACAAAGAAATACACACACTCCCGCGCACCCAGGCCTGTCAGCAAAGCGTCCACAGCCCACATGATGAGCTGCCCCGTGCCTGCCAGTGTTGGACATGACCACTCAGCTGCTGCGTGGGGAAAAACCCAAAAATCTTCGCCACATGTTTTGCGGCTTTCGCAGGTGGAGATCATGGAGGTTCGGCAGACCCTTCGCAGGGTGGTTGCGCGCCGCGTGCGGCCTGCCGCAGCCTTGAACGCGTGTGTGCGTGTGTGCTGATTGCAGCTTGCTTGCTTCATGTGGACATGTTGTGAGTAAGGAGCATCCTCTGGCATGGAGCCTGGCAGTGTGAGACTCAGCTCCCATGTGCGCATCACACATGTCAGCTGTTTGCAACTTGTGGGAGATTCACAGCATGGCAATTCATGCATGTGTGCACCCATGGCATCTGAAACTAGGTGGGCCCAAAAGGCGTGCCCGCGGAAGCAGTTCCCTATCTTCAAGCATTAGCCCAATTAATCCCAAGCCAGGCAGGACAAGCGTTGCTGACATGGCATGACACATGATCATGCCGCATGCATGCAATCACGCATTTGCAGCAATTGCATGCAATCACGAATTTGCAGCAATTGCATGCAATCACGCATTTGCAGCAAGCCCACATGTTCGACATGCCGAAAAAAGCGAGGCCACATGGTTTCATGCATGCATGCATGAATGATTGGTTGCAAGTATGCACGCATGCATGGATATAGCCGCATGAGTCAACGGCCCTGCCTGCTCAGGCCGCCAGCAAATCTGCAGGTTGGCGGCGCTTGCCCTGCCCCCACCGCCCCCGCCAAGCCATCTGAGGCACCGAAGCACAAGGGCTGCACCCCCAAAGGCGCCCGGCCCAAGGCGAAGGTGCCCCCGCCTCCCCCCCCCGCCGCTGTACCCGCCGCCCGTGCCGCGATGGCATCTATGATTGGCCCGGAATTGGCGATAGCATGCGCGCAGCCCACACATATGAACATGTTGGCCCCTCATTCACCAGTGTACCTTGAAAAGAAGAATCCCATGCATATTAAACAAGGCTCTTCATCATCAGCTGGGCGGGTTTTGTTGATTCATTACACAGCATGGACCCACGCATCATGCATGAGGTTGCACACGCACATGAATCGGCTGCATGCATGCTCCGGCCGGCCTAGTGGTTTTTCACACGACTCGATCAGATTAGAGAAAGAAATGTGTGCGTGAGCGCTGCTGTTTCGAAACTTTCTACGCTTGTCTTTGCGCCCCGCGCGTCAGGTACCATCACCTAACTCACCTTACTGCTTGAAGGACTGATTGACTGACTGACTGGCTGACTGACTGACTGACTGACTGACTGAGTGACTGACTGAGTGACTGACTGACTGACTGACTGACTGACTGACTGACTGACTGACTGACTGACTGACTGACTGACTCAAAAACTACCAAACTACCTAACTACGTCACTAACTCATTAACTAACGAACTAACTAACTAACTAATTAACTCTCTCACTCACTCACTCACTCACTCACTCACTCATTCACTCCACTCACTCACTCACTCACTCACCCACCCACTCGCTCGCTCGCTCGCTCGCTCACTCCCTCCCTCCCTCCCTCCCTCCCTCACTCACTCACTCACTCACTCACTCACTCACTCACTCACTCACTCACTCACTCACTCACTCACTCACTAACTAGCCGCCTTCCCCCCCCCCGCCTCTAGCCTCCGCGCGTCAAGTAGCCCCGAGCGTCAGGTACTCTTTGAGTTTGAGTGAGGTTACAGGTTAAGTACTAACTCACTAAATGACTAACTTCGTCGCTTTCGATTTACCTAACTAACTAACTCGATCATTAATTAGCTAACTAGCTAGCTAGCAAACAAACTAACTCATTAACTACCCACCAACTCTTTTTTGCAGCCTTTGCGCGTCAAATCCGCAGCGATCCCACGCGTCAGGCACCTGCTCTCGAGATCCCGCGCGTTAGGTACCTCCCTCCTCCCGCGCGTCAGGTGCCCCCTTTCCGCGCGTCAGGTACCGCGATACTTTTCCCCAGCCCGTGCGGCAACTAACCAACCAAGTAAGGAACAACTACGTCACTAACTCATCAAATAACTAACTAACTAGCTACTAACTAATTAACTAACTAACTAAATAACTAACTAACTAACTAACTAACTAACTAACTAACTATTTAACTAACCAACTAGCTAGCTAGCTAGCTAACTAACTAACTAACTAACTAACTAACTAGCCGCCTTCCCCCCCCCCTCCGCCTCTAGCCTTCGCGCGTCAGGTACCCCCGCGCGTCAGGTACTCTTGAGTTTGAGTGAGGTTACAGGTTAGGTACTAACTCACTAACTGACTATTTCACTACCTTTGTAACTTTCGAACTACTTATCCAGGTAACTCATTAGTTAGCTAACAAACTAGCTAGCTAGCTAACCAACTAACCAACTCAAAAACCAACCCCCCTCTCCTCTACAGCCTTTGCGCGTCAGGTCCGCGGCGATCCCGCGCGTCAGGCGCCTGCTCTCACGATCCCGCGCGTTAGGTACCTCCCTCCTGCCGCGCGTCAGGTACCCTTTCCGCGCGTCAGGTACCGCCAAACTCAATCCCGCATGCGACGTACTTTTTCCCCCAGCCCGTGGGACTAAAAACAAGTAAAACGAATTAACTAACTAATTAACTAACTAACTAACTAACTAGCTAACTTACCAATTACCTAACTAACTAACTAACTAACTGACTATCTAACTAACTAACCTCCCCCCCCCAGCATCCGCACATTAGGTACCTCCGCGTGTCCGGCACTCTTAGAGTGAGGCTAGAGGTTAGGCACGAACCAGTAACCATAGAACGCGCGGACCGCGAGTGCGCGGATGGGGATTGGGGGTGCCTGACGTGCGGAAGGAAAATAGTAGCTGACGCGCGGACTAACTAACAAACAACTAACTAACAACTAACTAACTAACTAACTAACTAACTAACTAACTAACTAACTAACTAACTAACTAACTAACTAACTAACTAGCCGCCCCCTCCGCCTCTTCGTGCGTCAGGCACCCCCGCGCGTCAGGTACTCTTGAGTTTGAGCGAGGTTACAGGTTAGGTACTAACTCACTTCCTTTGACTTTCGAATTTCCTATCCAGCTAATTAATCAATTTGCTAACTAACTAGTTAGCTAGCTAGCTAGCTAACTAACTAACTCATTAACCAACCCCCCTCTCCTCTCCAGCCTTTGCGCGTCAGGTCCGCGGCGATCCCGCGCGTCAGGCGCCTGCTCTCACGATCCCGCGCGTTAGCTACCTCCCTCCTGCCGCGCGCCAGGTACCCTTTCCGCGCGTCAGGTACCGCCAAACGCGATGTATTTTTTCCCAAGCCCATGGAGCGACAAAAAACAAGTAAAACTAATTAACTAACTAACGTACTAACTAACTAACTAACCAATTAGTTAACTAACTAACTGACTAACTAACTAACTAACCGCCTTAGCCCCCCCAGCATCCGCACGTTAGGTACCTCCGCGCGTCCGGTACTCTTTGAGTGAGGTTAGAGGTTAGGTACAAACCAGTAACTATAGAACTACCTACTAACTGACTCATTAACAAACTAACCAGCTATCTAGCTAGCTAGCTAATTAACTAACTAACCACCAACCCCCCCCTCCTCTCCAGCCTTTGCGCGTCAGGTCCGCGGCTATGCCGCGCGTCAGGCGCCTGCTCTCAATCTCCTGCGCGTTGGGCACCTCCCTCCTCCCGCGCGTCAGGTACCCCCTTTCCGCGCGTCAGGTGCCGCGAAACTGGATCCCGCACTTGATGTACTCTTTTCCCAGCCGTGCGGTAGCTAACCAACCAAGTAAGCTACCAAGCTACCTAACCAACTACGCAACTAACTAACTAACTAACTAACCAACTAACCGCCTTACCCCTCCCCCCCCCGCCTCCAGCCTCCGCGCGTCAGGTACCCCCGCGCGTCAGGTACTCTTTAAGTGAGGTTACAGGTCCGCGGCGATCCCGCGCGTCAGGCACTTGCTCTCAACATCCCACCCTTTAGGCACCTCCCTCCTCCCGCGCGTCAGGTACCGCGATACTTTTCCCCAGCCCGTGCGGCAACTAACCAACCAAGTAAGGAACAACTACGTCACTAACTCATCAAATAACTAGCTAACTAACTACTAACTAACTAACTAAATAACTAACTAACTAACTAACTAACAAACTAACTAACTAATAACTAACTAACTAACTATTTAACTAACCAACTAGCTAGCTAGCTAACTAACTAACTAACTAACTAACTAACTAACTAGCCGCCTTCCTCCCCCCCCTCCGCCTCTAGCGTCAGGTACCCCCGCGCGTCAGGTACTCTTGAGTTTGAGTGAGGTTACAGGTTAGGTACTAACTCACTAACTGACTATCTCACTACCTTAGTAACTTTCGAACTACTTATCCAGGTAACTCATTAGTTAGCTAACTAACTAGCTAGCTAGCTAACCAACTAACCAACTCAAAAACCAACCCCCCTCTCCTCTACAGCCTTTGCGCGTCAGGTCCGCGGCGATCCCGCGCGTCAGGCGCCTGCTCTCACGATCCCGCGCGTTAGGTACCTCCCTCCTGCCGCGCGTCAGGTACCCTTTCCGCGCGTCAGGTACCGCCAAACTCAATCCCGCATGCGACGTACTTTTTTCCCCAGCCCGTGGGGCAACTAAAAACAAGTAAAACGAATTAACTAACTAATTAACTAACTAACTAACTAACTAACTAGCTAACTTACCAATTACCTAACTAACTAACTAACTAACTAACTAACTGACTATCTAACTAACTAACCTCCCCCCCCCAGCATCCGCACATTAGGTACCTCCGCGTGTCCGGCACTCTTCGAGTGAGGTTAGAGGTTAGGTACGAACCAGTAGCCATAGAACGCGCGGACCGGGAGTGCGCGGATGGGGATTGGGGGTGCCTGACGTGCGGAAGGAAAATAGTAGCTGACGCGCGGACTAACTAACTAACAACTAACTAACAACTAACTAACCAGCTAACTAACTAACTAGCCGCCTTCCCCTCCGCCTCTTCGTGCGTCAGGCACCCCCGCGCGTCAGGTACTCTTGAGTTTGAGCGATGTTACAGGTTAGGTACTAACTCACTTCCTTTGACTTTCGAATTTCCTATCCAGCTAATTAATCAATTTGCTAACTAACTAGTTAGCTAGCTAGCTAGCTTACTAACTAACTCATTAACCAACCCCCCTCTCCTCTCCAGCCTTTGCGCGTCAGGTCCGCGGCGATCCCGCGCGTCAGGCGCCTGCTCTCACGATCCCGCGCGTTAGCTACCTCCCTCCTGCCGCGCGCCAGGTACCCTTTCCGCGCGTCAGGTACCGCCAAACGCGATGTACTTTTTCCCAAGCCCATGGAGCAACAAAAAACAAGTAAAACTAATTAACTAACTAACGTACTAACTAACTAACTAACCAATTAGTTAACTAACTAACTGACTAACTAACTACCTAACCGCCTTAGCCCCCCCAGCATCCGCACGTTAGGTACCTCCGCGCGTCCGGTACTCTTTGAGTGAGGTTAGAGGTTAGGTTACGAACCAGTAACACTATAGAACTACTGCTTAACTGATCATTAAAACTAACCAGCCTATCTAGCTAGCTAGCTAATTTAACTAACTAACACCAACCCCCCCTCTCTTCCAGCCTTGCGCGTCAGGTCCGGGGCTATGCGGGTCAGGGCCTGCTTAATTCAGCGCGTTGGGCACCTCCCTTTTTCTCGCGCGGTTCAGGTACCCTTTGCCGCGTAGGTTTGCGCGATATGGATCCCGCCTTGATGTACTCTTTCCCAGCCGTTGGCGGTAGATAACCAACCATAGTAAGGTACCAAGCTACGTAACACCAACTACGAACTAAACTAACTAACTAAACTAACTAGACATAATAACTAATAAACCAACTAACCGCCTTACCCCTCCCCCCCCCGCCTCCAGCCTCCGCGCGTCAGGTACCCCCGCGCGTCAGGTACTCTTTAAGTGAGGTTACAGGTCCGCGGCGATCCCGCGCGTCAGGCACTTGCTCTCAACATCCCACCCTTTAGGCACCTCCCTCCTCCCGCGCGTCAGGTACCCCCTTTCCGTGCGTCAGGTACCGTGAAACTCGATTATGCGCGTGACATATTTTTCCCGAGGCCGTGCGGCAGCTAACCAACCAAGTGCGCTACCAAGCTACCTAACTAACTACGTCACTAGCTACGTCACTAACTGACTAACTACCTAACTAACTAACAAACAAACTAACTAACTAATTAACTAACTTAACTAACTAGCTGAGTAACTAAGTAACTAACTAACTAACTACCTAACTAACTAACCGCCTTCCTCCTCCCCCCCCGCCTCCAGCCTCCGCGCGTCAGGTACCCTCGCGCGTCAGGTACTCTTTCAGTGAGGTTACACAAGCTAGCTAACTACCTACGTCACTAACTACGTCACTAACTGACTGACTAACTAACTAACTAACCAATTAGCTAACTAACTAACTTAACTAACTAAGTAACTAAGTAACTAAGTAACTAAGTAACTAACTAACTAACTAACTAACTAACTAAGTAACTAACCGCCTTACCCACCCCCCCCCCCCCCGCCTCCAGCCTCCGCGCGTCAGGTACCCCCGCGCGTCAGGTACTCTTTGAGTGAGGTTACAGGTTAGCTGGGGTACAGCCTGCGTGCGCAAAGCCTGCCATGGCCAAGAACCCAGTGGTCTGCTAAGTCGCTCATGTTGATCAAGATCAATTCTAGAAGGGTTACATACTTGGAGAGGCTCAGAGCTGCGCGATATGCTTCCACGTTGCCAAACAGGGACCCAGTCCCTCTGATGAGTCTTGGCAAGCCTCGGAAGGCCAATCTTCTTTTATCTAAGTATTGCATTTCGAACGTGCACTGCATGCCAACAAAACTTGGACAGCACTGACGCTTTCTCGAGCAATTGAACACTTTTTTCATTTAGCCGGGCTGCGGATTTTTGCCCCAGAAGCTTTACAAATTCTGCAAAAGTGTCACCAGAAGGGACGCAAGAGACGCCGGCAACTCCCCGTTTCGAGACGCTTAAGGGCGGCGTGCCTACATACACCAAGCCTCCGCATGCGCATGCTCCACCTTGACTCGCAAGCTTGTTGGCAGGCGTGACAGGCCAATTCTTGACTGGGGCAGTTTGGATGTGCAAGGTTGGCTGGTTCCAAGCCGGATCCTGTTCCAATCAAGCCGGATCCTGTTCCAATCGAAACAGGAACATTCAAGAGACAATCATGGATCAAACAAAACGGGTTCTGGACACTTCCTCCCTTTCTAAGACAAGAAGCTGCTTCCCACTTTGAGACATGGCCTTCTGTTTTCATCTGGAGCCCTCCTCATTTTCTAAAACCAGAGGCAGGCCACTCTGTCAATTCAATGGAGAATGCATTGCGAAAGAGAGAATGCATTAGCAACTATTAGCTACCGTGAAGGGACCTACGAAGGATCTGAAAGAGCGGACGTCTAGCCGACTGAGGCGGTGGCTTGCAGTTGGGCTGTCGGTTGACCCCAGAGGCACCATGGAGTGCGAAGGCCAGACCTGGCCAAGTAGAGGGGGTCAGCCAGCTTTTTGCTGGAGCCGTGACGGATGGCGACTTGAGCGGAAGCCACCAAAACCAAGAGTGGTAGTCGAGAGAGAAAGAAAGATCACTCATGGCGGTTGCTCGCCGATTTCTGCCGTTCGAACTGTGATGACCGTGTCTGTCTCGTCACTGGTTGCGATGCAAAGTCCGCGAGATGGCGATGCCGTCTCTTTCTTTCCTGGATGCTTCGCGCTTTTGGGTAGCATTGCCCTGTGGCTATGACAGCTCTGTGTCCTAGCGAGTGGTCCGAACCGGTGCTACTCCTAGCGTCGTGTTTCTTGTACACACACACACATGTACAATGTTTTCAAACACCTACTTAGATCTCCATTTGCCTTTCAGCTGATACTTTTGGGTCAGCACGGTCAAGATCACTGTGTGGTGCCCAACGTCAAGGCTTTTTCCAGGGCACACATACCCGGGCTTGTGTTTGCTTTCCGCAGGGCTGCTAGTCTTGAAATCCATGGAGTTTGCAAAACGAGCAAGACTTGCTCTTCAGAAACAAAATCGGTGCAAAGGTGGCAAACAGCCCGCCCGAGTCAGGGATGAGTCACATGCTCTTGTGCGGTGCTGTTGAGACGGCACTTTACTAACCTTTCCTCAGAAACAATTGGGCTCAGGAGGTCCCATGTTCGAGACGGTAGAAGCTGGTTGGGAGCATTGCCGGAGGCTGCCGTGGCGGTAAGACCTGAGCGTCTTTCCTTCCAATCACTGCTATCCTGGCTATCCCGCAGGTGGCTTTGGAGGGCAGCGACGTGGTTGAGCGCGACAGCAGTGTGCAAGGAGATGAGGCCTGCTGAAGCTGACAGCTCCTTGGGGGTGCATGGACCCAAATTCTACAGAGTACCTCTACCCTTGGTTTGCGCAATCAGTTTTCACTCAACGCCCATCCTTGCTCATGAAGTGGCTCGTTGATTGTCCATGCGAATGATGTGAGATCTTTGAAGCAACAAATGCGTGTGCTTCAATAATAGCAACACATGCCTTCATTTGGGCTTGGAAGGGGCCATCAATCTGCTTGAAAGCAATGGTGGCCTGCATTTTCCGGGTGCGTACGAGTGTCACAAAGCTCCCAGCATCCACTGGTCAAGAAGGTTACCGAACCTACGCGCTGTCTTCAAGGGACATGTGCTTTGGGGCGGCTTCAGCCAGGTTGAGGGTGCAGCGTCGGGCCGTAGGTCGGAAGGCTTTGGGAAGCGGGCGGGTTGGTTGGTCTGCCAAGGTGTCCTGGCTCGTCTCGGAGAATGGGAAGCATATTTCTACTTTTTTGAGCAACCCAAACGGAACTCGCTGGGCCAGCCGTCTTCAGGTTTGTCTCAAAAAATTGGGACAAGGGTTTCCTTTGCCTAACAAAGCCAACGCCTGTTCTTCCAGCATATTTTTGCGTTGACTTCTGAATTTTCTTACTCTAGGAATCATTCCTTGAAAATCCTCGATTCATTGAAATGGATCCCGAAGTCTTGGTCTGTCCATGACGGTACATCTCAAGTTGATTTGACCAGCAAGTTATTAAAGACTTGAGAAGTAGCTGTTCTGATAGGAAAACACATTTTTTTTTTTTTTTTTTTTTTTTTTTTTTTTTTTAAAACTTTAGAATCCCTTCGTGAGGAAGTGAGTTTTAGTCTTTGATGTTGAAAGCCCAAAAAGTAACACCCATTTGAAAGCCCCCGCCAGGCCAAGGTCCTGGAGGTGCGGGAGAAGTCGGCCGGCGCCCCGGCGGCGGTGGAGTTGGAGTGCCTGGGCTACGGCCGGATTCGTGCCTTGGCCGAGGAAGGTGAAATCGGAGAGGTTTGGGGGAGGTTGGGGAATTTGGGGAGGGTTGGGGGTTGGAAAGAGAGGTTGGGGGGAGGTTGTGGCGGATCACCCAGATCCCGGTTCTTTTTCAAACCGGAAAAGAGGCTGTTTACCAACATGTGTTCAAACAAAAGGTTGGCCCGACCGGATTGTTTGTGCCGGTCGAGTCAAGTGCTGGGAGACCAAAAGGCCCGCTTTGCAGCGCAGGTTTCAGCTGCCCATATTGGCTGTTGGACCGCAGCGGCCTGAAGGACTGGAGCAAACAGGGCACCTAAGAGGCGGCGAAGGCTTCTCTTTTTCCACAAGTGTTGGGTGTGTTCGACTGAGTGAGCATGCAGGCCGTATCTTTCCGCGGCTTGCAGCCAGGGGTCTGTAGTCCAACTTCTGGTTTGAGTCCTGGACCACAAAAAACTATTGAACTATCAGCTTCACCACCTCGGGGCCCGATTTCCTCTATTGAAATTCGCCGTGGTCTGTCGCGGCAGACCCCGGATGGCACTTCGTGCCTTCGTCCCCTCAAAAGCGTAGCTTTCCTCAGAGTATGCAACCCTACACGGGTTCGACCGAACAGGGCTCAGAGCTTGCACCAAAGGCTCCCAAAACCCATTTGTTTTCATTCCATTCGGGTCCCAAAGAATGGGGAGCCAAAGGACCCCCCCCCTTTGTGGCCAAAGCACCAGGAGCAGGGCCTGGGGAAGCTCGAGGTGCACGTGGGTGGCGCCAAGCTCCCAAGCCAGGATGGTGTGACACTGCTGCCCGGACTTGACATGGCAAGCAAAGTTCTGGTTTGTTTCAAGGGAGCCCTCCAAACAGCCTGTTTCCTTTTTGTTTCCCTCCAGGCCAATCCCAAATTGAGTACCCTCCAAACAAAAAACAAATCCATATTACCTATATCCCATCCCAGAGCGCTCGCAAGCGTGTCGCGCAAAACTGCTTTGTCCCGTTGCTCCGTTGCTCCGAGCAACAGTGCAGCAGCGCAAAGCCAGCAGCGCAACAGCGAGCAGCGCAGCAGCGCAACGCACTTTAGCGACAAGATCGCGAACACACTGCTGTAACTCCGCTTTGCACCAGTTGGAATTGGTAGTTCATCTAGTACTTCTGGGGTTTCATCCATTCCAACGGGTGCAGGTTCTTGTCCATCCACAGTATATCCCCCTTTGGCTGGTTTTAGCACATCAACTTTCACACCAAATGGCGGCCTTGGCATCCAGCTGCTTGAGTCGTTGTTTCTACTGAAGCTGCAATTTCGGAATTTTGGAATGTTGACTTCCCTTGGCCACCAAAAGCGGCTCTTCCCTCCCCGCTTGAATTCTGACAAACGGCCAGAATTTCGGAGCTTCAAGGCTTCATGCCGACTGCTTCGAGAACTCCTGCGAGCTCGTGCTGCGTGGGGGTCCCCAGCTCGCGTGAAGACCTGCGATTTCTGTGGCCTTGGACTCGGCGAATCATGAGTCAAACCTGAGGGTTCCTGTGTTCATTTTGGAATGATAGGATGAAGCCACGCATTTGGATGGATCCAACGTCCCAAGAAGCCAAGTGGCAAGTACGAGAACGTGGAAAGGGGAACAGGTGGCAGATTGAAGCTTTCGTTGTTTTTCAATCATTTTTCAGGCACTGTCACAACAGCTTGTCACATGCGACGCCTTCCTTTGGCTGATCTAAATGGAGTGTCTGCAGGTGTGTTTGCCTTTGCCCCAAATTGGGCGGAGGTGTCCCTAACGTTGACAGCAGTGTGGAGGATGCAAATTTGTGTGGCGCCTGAAGCGGCAAAGCTGCCGCCTGGCATGCACACGCTCCGTCAGTGAAGCATGTGCATGCGGGCAAATTACAACTCCAAACTCCAAGCTTCTCGAACGCCCAAAACTTGAAACCAAGCTTGGCAGACACACAGAAACAGCCGAAACCGGACTGTACACCAAAAAGTGTTTGAACGTCGCACTCTTGGAGGTGTTCTTTTGGTGCAAGGCCCAAGGCCCCACCAGGTTTACAGCAATCAAACCGGCCAGCCGAAAAGAATGCTGTAGGTAAATCGCCACTTAAAACAGGAAAACACACAGCAGAATACGCTGCTGCAAGATTCATGCTACACAGCCTCCGACAGGACAGTGTTCCATGCTGGCTGTGTGGATTGGTGATCTTTTGGTCCGCCCCCCCTATTTGGAGGGATCCCTGAATTTGGACCCTCTGCGAATGCACCACGCCTGGCAGCTCCCTGGCTTCTCGGCTCGCTCGGGCAACCAGGTTCTGAGCGTGGCAGCTTGCCCAAGCACTCCATGTGTCCTGGCGGCGACTAGAGAAGCATCCGGCACCCCAGATTTCCCTACCCTTTTGGGACCAATATGCTCGATTAACGCGGGCCATTTTGGTGAGAGGTTTTTCCCTTTGCGGGGTGAGAAAAATGACGAAGATGGCGTCGGGCAGTTGTCTCTCAAAGCAAGACCAAGCCTGGCATGGTGGAAAGGCAGACGTAGCATCAATTTGTCTGAGTGTTTGTGCGGTTTGATGTTCCACTTTACAAAGCAAGCAGACTAGAGCTCCATACTGATAAACCGACGCACGCCGCTTGGTGACCTTGAATGCTCTCAGGCTACGGGGAGTCTTTTGTCAAATGTTTGCGTTTTGGTGTTGTCGCCACAAAGTGCAAGTGCCGCTTTCAACACGCTCGCATGGGCCATTGTGGACTTTCCGAGGAAGCTGCCACCGAACTTCGAGACCTTTATTTGGCGCACGCCGTCTGGATGCTTGGCGTTGAACCTCAACATCGGCAGAGTCAAGAGCACCAGCGACCCGGCTTCCAGTGGCGGTCGCCAGAGTCCGGCTGACGCAAGGAATGGGACATGCGCTTTGCTTGGAAGCTGTTGGGTCACCGACGTTTTGACCCAGGCGTGCACGGCGCGACGTCCATGGAGTTCACGTTGATGCCGCGGCTGGTGTTGACCAATACCTCGGATGAGGAGTTGGAGCTAGAGACGCCTGAAAGGAGGCGAGCCGAGCGAATGGAGAGGCTGTGGGGGGCTGTTGCGGTCTGTTGCTGTTGGAGCTTGGACACGCTTTGGGAAGGGTGTGGACAGTTTTGCAGTGTTCGGCGTTTAAGGCGCCTTTCCTGACTATGCCGCCATTCCATGTCCTCCGATTTGTGATTTTGGTTGTTTCTCCCGTTGAAGGACAAGCACACATTGATGACCCAAAATTCCCAACACTCACACCCAGTCAAGACCCGACCATGACACCCTGAAAGAAGTCTGAACTCTTCACATCGGCCCATTTGACCCCAGAATCTTCGGTGATGTCTCCTACCCCCAAGCCATTACCCCGAACGAAAATGGGGGCATACAGCCCTATGTATAAACATATTTCTACGCTCAATAATTACCGTTATCTACTGTTGTCAAGGGAATGACATTGAGTACAATCACCGAATTGCCGCTGGGAAATGGGGGTTGCTTACCAACATCTAATATTGACCGTGGCTCACATAAGATACATTTTAGCTTTGTTTGTTTACTATGTTGCCAACTTTGAACAACCGCATCAGCTTCTTCCCCATTTTTTCTGGAGTCCCACCTTCGCTGCAGGAATCTGAAGCTCCTGGCGCGGGAGTCCCGGGTGTTGCACTGGGACGTGCCGGCTGGGCGCTCAGAGAGAGAGAGAGAGAGAGAGACAGAGTGAAGGTTTGTGCGTCAAAACTAGGAGTTTCCTCCTTTGCAGTCAATCAACATGACATCAAGCATTTGGACGCGGTCTTGCTCCAAATTATTTGTTTGACACATACCTGGACGATCTTTGGTTTACAGGGCCTCCAAGGTCTTGGCTGATGCAACGAGCTTGCCCTTGGCGCATCACCCTGATGTGGTAGTTTTGATCAAAGGAAGCTTAAAGGAACTAATTCAAAGTTATAAGATTATCCAAGAAGTGCAACCCTTTGCGGGTTTCAGATCCTTCGGACGCTCGAAAGCCAACGGGGTCGCGACTGGTCGGAGCACTCTTGTTCGAAGCGCGTTTGGAGCGCTCTCGGAGCGCTCTCGGACGCGGGCCAGTTGGCACGGACGCGTGCATTTTTCACGACTCATTGCTTTCTCTTGCTCTTTCTCTTTTTCTTTTTCTTTAGCTTTCTCTTTCTCTTTCTCTCCCTTTCGAGCTAGCGAAGCGTGCACAAAACTTTCACCTTGACCTCTGAAAGTGACGCCAGTCACGGAATGTGAACCCGACCTTGGAAAAATGTCGCGCTTGCCGCGAAATCAGCCCCTTACCTGGCACAAGCGCTGCGCCAGCCACGAAGCATGGGTAAAAAGAAGGAAAAAAGAAGAAGAAGAAGAAGAAGAAGAAGAAGAAGAAGAAGAAGAAGAAGAAGAAGAAGAAGAAGAAGAAGAAGAAGAAGAAGAGAACATGGCAGGAATGAGAAAGGCAAAACAAAAGAGAAACACCCACCCACCGGCTTCGCCGGCTCTACTGGTATGCAAACTCACAGGCGAGACGGAAGTTGCACTTCTTGAAGTTCAAAATGATTGTAGCTTTTTCCTTCTAGTAGAATCCCACACGGCAAGACAGGCGTAGGGGTGCGCGTTCAATTTTGGACTTACAAAGCTTCTTCGTCTGTATAATTCTCAAAGAGTGTGATAACTGGCTGTTCCGCACATGCCCCACAGATTGCACTTGCTAGTTAGATCCGCGGTTGACCAGATGCTGCATTGTTTGAATCTGTGACAGTTTGCAAGGCATGGTGATCACGTATCTAGCTTCATAATATCAGGTCGTCCAGGAGATTTTGTTTTGCAGTGGCTCAGGCCAAGACGGAGGGCATCGACATCCTCGCGACAACTTTCCGTAGCTTGGAAGCTTGCCAGTGGCCAGGTGGCGCTTTCACGAGAGGTCGGAACCGGGCCATCCGAAATGGGTGCAAAAAAGAAGCCCCGGCTTGAATCGAAATCAATCTAAACCAATCAGATCTTGATCCAATCTAAACCGTTCCCAACCAATGCCAATCAATGCAAATCAGACAGAAAACGATCTAAGTTGGTTCGAAGCAGTTCCATGGAGCTCAAGACAACATCCATCCTCCGGCATATGAGGACTCAGCAAGCACCTGTGGTCTTCGTTTTGTTTTGCCTTCAGGCTTATCAGGGTTCCTGATATTAAAGAGCAGTCAGATCATCGGCAACTTTGCAAGGCTGGAAGGGTCCAGGAGCAAATCTTTCAGAAGAAGATTCAGATACACTCTGCGTCTATTCAATCCCCACAAAAAGCTGCCGCGTAGCAGGAGAGGTTTCCCAAGCCCCAGTCCAATTCAGACACGACCCGCCCTTTGTACAGACTGTGCACGCCCATCTCACCTTCGCAAACTCGACCCATCCCGACCCAGGACAATCCAATCCAAAGAAATCCCAACCTTTTCAAACCAAACCAATTCAAGAAAGTGCAAGCCACCCAAACTAGTCCCTTCGCAGCCAATCCAATGCAGGCATCCACAATCACTCCAAGCGGTCTAGCCAAGCCCGAATCACACCAGCCCATCGTTCTTGACCAACATGACCAACCCATCCCTCCACTCAGTGGTCCGAGTGGTCTGAGGCTTCCGCCCGGGCGGCGGGGACTTCTCGGGGGCGGTGCTGTGCAGCGACGGGTCCGCGGGCTCCACGCCCTTCGTGCTGCGGCGGAACGGCGCCGTGGAGGCGCGAAGCGGGGCTCCGCGCAGCGGGGCAGCGGGTTCCAGGGACTGGGTCGATTCGGCCAAGAACCCCCCCAAAAAACAAACAAACCGCCAAAACGGACCCATGTCCAGATTTCTTGCCAGATGATTTGTGGCAAGAGGCGATTTTGCTTCTTTGCCCGCAACGGTGTCCAACACACTGCAAGGGCTCGGCAGTTTGAGGGCTTAACAGTTGAACCGAGCCGAAGACAATTGCAAGGGTATCGATTCAGGGCCCTATCAGTTTGATTTGTTGCTTTTGATTCTGGAATCACACTGCCACGGCCATGTTTGCTTTGACACCCCAGCCCCGTGTGCAATCACCAACCTCTGGCATGTTGAAATCATGGCCCTGCGCCCGAAGCATTCATGTGCTCCCTCGTCTGGGGCGGCTTCTTGACGTCAGGGGCTAATTTCTGCTTTGGATTTTCCAACCTTCTCTGGGGGTATTTCTCTCAAATGGTGGCGCTGTGCCAGAAGCGTTTAAGTGGAGTGGCTTTTCGCCTATACTACTAAGTGAGGTTGTTTTTCGCTACACCTTGGGGAGTTTGGAGCAGGTGTGGAGTGTGGATGTGGCGCCCTTGTACGGCAAGATGGGCGTCTCCATTCGGGCTGGCTCGGACTTCGTGGCTCGCAACAAGGCTGAGGGTGAGGTCAGGACTGCTCGTGGCGGGGGAGAAGACTTTAGGTGGGTGAAGACAAATTTTGGGCCCATCCAAAGCGAGTTGCACTTTGGTGGCGTGATGTTTCTCTCTCACTCCTTGCAACATTCCGCAATGGCTGGATGGAACTTCTGGCTGCTGCTTTGGATGGGTTTGAACCCTTGGTCGGCTGCAGTGACTTAGAGACTTCGAGCGCCAGCCCCTCAAGCCAAAACTGTCGACCTCTTGGCCAGCCGTTCGAGCTGAAACTGCGACTTTGCAGGTTATGATGTCTCACAGAGTTGTTCTTTTCCGCACTGCGATAGTCCCAGAGGTTCGGTCAGTAGCTTGTGGTCAATTTCGAAGGGTCATGGGGGGCTCACTACATCTCCAACAAGCATCAGGTGGAGTCGCAAGAAAATCGATCTCCATTGCAGAAGATGCATATTTTGACCGTGGCACAGGTGGTAAGCCGGGCTGAGATGACCGGGAAGCCCTAGTTCCAAGTTTTGTGAACACGCTGCCTTTTGGGGAATTCATGGGTCAAACCAAAGCCTCTGGAATATGCAGCCGCCGAAGGTGCCGGGGTGGAAACTGGATTGTCTGACTCGGTCCATGAGAGGCACCTCAAAATGGTGGGGTCACGTTGTTTTCATGGGATCACAGGTGGAAGGGGATCAGGGCGTTTGCCTGCTTTTGAGCGATAGCCATTCCTGGTGGAGCCTGGATGTGCAAGAAAGCCAGGGTGGGCGCATGGGCATTTGGCTGGTAGCACCTGTTCTCGGTGCTGGTTCATTTGTTTTCCTTTGCAGGATGCAGCTCCAGGCAGTGGCAGATGATGGCAAGGAGGAGGATGTGATTCAGGTCAAGCCAGGCTTGCCTTTATGCTTCGTGTAGGATGTGGCAAGTAGAACAAATTGGAACCAGATGGAACCAACCATTTGAAGGAGGTGCCCAATTTGAACACATGTCCAGGTTCTGGAATTGGACATCAGGCGGTGAACTTTGCGATTGTCAAGGTTCCCCTTTCTTTTGGGGAGAGCTCATATCTTGACTCCTGGCACACTGGCCTGTAAGGCAGTCGGAATTGTTTTGACGCCATCCAGTGCATCCAAGTGATTCACTGGAAGCCCTTTGTTGAATTGGGGTTACCCACGAAAACCACCGAATCTTCTGAAGTACTTTTGCCCGTTGCTCAAGTGCCGGGTGAAAGCTCGTGGCAATGGTCGGCCGTGTTTGCTGCGTCGAAACGCCTTCGAAGGCGGCGAGCCGGTGCCCATTGGGTGGTGCAGGCCCTTTGCTGGCAAGCGGTGCCGAGCCTGCCGGCTGCATTGGTGTTTGATGTTGACGGGGTTGGGGGGGATGGGAATCAACGATTAAGCAAGAACCCCCGGCACGTACTTGTAACTGGGGGAACCCCCCAGTCACCAGAATTCCAGGATGCTCCATCGTCCGCCGCGCGCGCACCCACGCATGCACATGCACGCACCCAACCCCCCATCTTCTCAAGCGCGAGGAGGCCAGGGGCCACTGAGCGGGCGACGGTTGCGAGCAGGGGCCTGTTCGAAAAACCGGCTGCGGAGGATGCCAGCCACTGTGATAGGCCGGTCGAGGGGCGTTCTTTCGAGAACTTCGTAGTCAGGAATCAAGGAAACAGCTGTCAGGCGCCCATTCGCACCTGGGCCGGGATTAATCGCACGGGCTGGCGCAAACCCACACCCCAACCACCCAACCCCAACCACCCAACCCCAACCACCCAATCCCAACCACCCAACCACCCACCCACCCACCCGCCCGCCCGCCCGCCCGCCCGCCCACGCCCGCCCACGCCCGCCCCCACGCCCGGCCCCACACCCGCCCACCCACCCCCCACCCACCCACCTTCCCGCCCGCCCGCCCACCCACCCGCCCGCCCGCCCGCCCGCCCACCCACCCATTGTCCATCTCGTGGAAG
>CAUJNA010000530.1:0-87500 GCA_963377175.1 Effrenium voratum | reverse complement strand
GGCCGGTTGGATTAGTCACGCCACTACGATTGATCCACCTGCTCCGGCTCCTTGTCATTGCCGGTGTGAGTGCGCTGGATGTTCCATCGGGGGGCTGCTGATCTTTATCGCAATTCTTGGCTTGGGTTTTGTGACCTCCCTTGCTTGGGGGCTGCCACAGCTGTGCAGGGCTGAGGCTCCGGAGAGCCCTCTAGGAAAGGGCAAGAAAGGGCTGTTTGGGTCAAGCGGCAAGTCTTTGGCCTACAATCCTGCCCTGCAATGAATCCTGGGGACCTTGCTTTGCTCAACTACGGCGAGGTGCCAATATGTTGGCACACTCGCTTGTTGATGACCTGCGTAGCGGGAAGCTCATGGATAATCCTTACACCTGACCTGGACCTATATGAAGAAGAGATGTCCATCAGCAACGGAGATGTTGTGGATTTTCGGTTTTTGGGGCCGGGAGGCGCCATTCCGGGCGACATTGCGCCTGGCTCTGTTTCTGGCTTCGCCCCCATCTTGCCGGCCACTTTGGCAGGGCTGCGGGTTCAGGCCGATGCTATGGCAGTTGGAGCTCGTCCCGTCCACGCAGAGCTTTGCCTCCTGCCCCTCCTCATGGAGCCGTGGTAGCAGGAGTGCCGCAAGGCCTCCCTGCTCCCCCGGCTCCGCAAGTTGGGCCAGGAGCCCAGGCCGTGCCCAACACCTGGGTTGCTCTGGAGGATGGTGGTCAAATCAAGCGTGGGGATGTCCTTGCGGTTGATCCGGCCCCTCTCCCGCCAGGCCATGTGCAGGCTGGTGTGCGAGCTTTGGTGCCTTCCGGCGCGGACTACATCGCCGCGAAGAAGGTGTTCGCGGAGGAGGCAGCGGCTAATCGGCTGGACGACATTCGCATCCTGCCGGTTCAGTTCGATGCCCAGGGTGTCAGACGGCGTGAGTTCAACTTGACAGTCTCCATGCTGCAGGATGTGGTGCCGCAGGGTGGGGGCTTGCAACTGCAGGGGCCTCCAACTCTGATGAACATCATAAAGCTGCTCCGCGACCAAAATCTCACCCCAACTACCTTCCACGAGTACTGGGTTCGCACGGCAGATCTGACACGGGGAGACCGATCGGTTTTTGAGCACGAATGCCTTTCGCGCATCCTGGAGTCAATGCTGACGGTTGACCAACTCAACGCCCCTTGCCTTCAGTCGGCAGAGTTGCTGGTGAGACGGACGCAGGTGAGTAGGGAGGCGCACAGAGTGTCCCCTTCTGCGCCGGATTACTCTTCAGCAGATATCATGATGGGCTGGAGATACCGTCGGGCGGGTCAGGGTGTCGATGCGGCGCTGGCCGCCCACGTGGCCAACGAACTCAAGAACGAGGCGGCCATTGCCAAAGAGGCCCGCAAGGCCAGAGAGGAAGCCGACCTCCGCCGCCGCGCTCCCAAAGGCTCCAACAGAAAGAAAGGAGCAGAGGGGGCCGGCGGCGGGGAGCCATGAGTGGTTGGCGGTGGGCATCCCGCGGGGGCGGGGATGCCCAGTGCATGAGCAAGCCCCCTGTGGTGGACACCAGTGTCTGGCAGGCCACCCAAATGAATTCGGGCCAAGCGGCTGCATCTTCATTTTTTACACTTGATGGCGCTGACAGGCATAGAGACCTTTTTCCAGTGCCGCTGATCTCCGAACGTCCTCTCTGCGATGTTGGTTCCAGCCAGTCCCAGCGCAGGAGGGTTGCCAAGTTCAATCGTCAGGCAAAGTCTGCGAACGAGATCATCGGATCCCTCAATGAAATGTTTGCCCCGGCCCCAGTGAATTCACGGCTTCCTGTTGAACTGACCAGTGCGCAGAGAGCTGCCCAGACGGAGGTTCTCAGGCAGGTGAAGACCGTGGCTCAAAACATCCCTTGGTATAGTGAGCGTGAAGCGACTAGAACGCTTCTGCAATCCTGCCTCTCATACAATGAGGAGGCTTCGACAACAGTGCGTCCTTACCAACCTGACCTAGTTTCTCTGCCTCAGGTGGGGGCTGATCCTCCTCATCTGCGGGATCTGGTGGATGACTTTGCTCGAGAAATTCTGGAGGACCGCGTGGGGAACATGATGACTTCAGAGGATGAGTGGGGAGCAAAGGTTGAATCTGGGGCATTGATCTCTCCTTACATGGACGGTGTGCTGAAGGGCGACCCCTCCAAGTATGTCCAGTTTGTGCATCGTTTGTATCAGGGAGGCATGCTTCGGTTCACTGCACGGCCAAAAGACATGATGACCCCTTTTTGCGTGGCAAAGAAGAATGGGCGCTTACGCCTGGTGCTTGACTGTCGAGCCATCAACGAGAGATTTCGGGAGCCCCCTCCGATGTTGCTTGCAGCTGGTTCCTCGTGGTCCCAAGTTGAGATTCCACATGGTGAACACCTTCATGTGGCCCAATCTGACATCAAGGATTACTTCTATTCGCTCAGCCTTCCACTTGAGCTTCAGGATTTCTTTTGTCTGCCGGCCATCCCTGCGCAGGCCATGAGTGACTGGTCGGTTGGGCCTATGCTTTGGGATGGTTTTTCCAAGGAAGGCCTGGTTTTCCCGTGCTTCAGGGTTGTTCCTATGGGATGGAATTGGGCTATGTATTGGGCGCAGCGGGTTCATCAAGTGCAAGCTCTGATTGGATCTGGGCTCTCCCAAGACCGGTTATTGGTGGCTGATCAGCCGTCTCCATCGCTAGCCGGGGGTATTCCTCTTTTGATCGCTTACGCTGACAACTTGAACGTGGCTGGCACATGCCCCAGCCAGGTGCAGGCCGCCAAAGACGGCGCAGTTCAGAGGCTGCGCGCTTTGGGGTTCGGGGTCCACGAGGAGACTGACGCCTGCACCTCAGCAGACTCTCTAGGCTTCAGGCTTGACGGAGTTTGCGGCGTAGTGACCCCCATTCCTCAAAAAGTTGGGCTTGTTGCGGCTGCTTTCAGATGGCTGCAGAGACGGCCTAGAATCAGCGGCAAAGCATTTGAGAAATTATTGGGTCACGCGGTACATTTCATGATGCTCAGGCGCGAACTGTTGTCATGCATGAGGAACTTGTACGACTTTGTGCAGCATTCATACAAGCAGAAGCAGAGGTTGTGGAGATCCGCTGCCCGTGAGGCCGCGTGGGTTGCCAAGCTTTTGACAATATGCCACGCGAACCTTCGTAGGCCCTGGTCAGATCAGGTCACTGCTTCCGATGCTTCACTTAGCGGGGTTGCTGTTTGTACAAGGGAGGCTCAGGTGACCGAAGTTGCAGGGATCGCCAGGCAGAAGGAGAGCTGGCGTTTCAAGGCGCGCGATTTTGTCGCGCCCCGTGAAAAGGCGCTTGGTGACAGACTCGAGCAGATTGACCCCTTCTCGGACATTGCTTCAGTTAAGCCTATTGGTTGTCTTCCTGTGGACCCTTTTGCCATCAACATTGATTTTGCTGAGATTCCTGCCACTTTCATGCTGCCAGAAGAATGGGCAACGAACTTTGCAACCAGGATGGTGATTGAAGAACCAATCACTGTCTTGGAAGCTAGAGGGGTTGTTGCTGCTTTCAGGCATAAAAGCAGGGCTCTTCGCAATTTTGGCAAGCGTCATCTTCATTTGAACGACAACCTTGCCAATGTGCTATGTGCAGAGAAGGGGCGCTCAGGCTCATTCGCAATGTTAGTTGCTTGCAGACGCCTGTGCGCCCTCGCCATTGCGACCAATTCTGCCTTCTATCACCGCTGGGTTCCAAGCGAGAGGAATCCCGCTGATCATGCTTCGCGCAGATGGGAACCACTCCGTGTTTTCCAAAAAGAGAAAGTGTCCAGCTGGCGAGCCGGAGCTGGCCAATCTGGAATGCAGTTTCCTCAAGGCAAGCCCCAGGGCGCCAACCACGGCAAACACCTTGAAAGGCAACAAACCCTACAATACGCAAGAGTCTACAAGCAGGCTCCAAGGACGAGAAGTCTGTGAAGAGGCAGGCGCTGCACACAAATGCTTCCCAACCTCGTTTTCCTGGTCAGACATTTCTGGAGCAAGTGGCAGTGTCCCACGAGGTTGCCCTGGACTACCAGAAGCGGATGTCCAAGTTCATGAGTTTTGTCAAAAAGGAGAAGCTGTCAACAAGACGGCCGGAGAAGTTGGACGAGTCCTTGAGCGCATATCTCAACTCCATTTTTCTGGAAGGAGGCGACATTTCAGAAGGAAGCAAGAGTTTTGCTGCCGTGTTGGATGCCCGGCCAGATTGTTCCCACAAGAGTCTTCTGCCCAGATCGCGCAGATGCTTGAAGGGCTGGGCCAATTTAGATCCGGGGGCCGCGCGGCCGCCGATCCCATTTGCTTTGATCACCTTGCTAGCCACGCAAATGATTCAGAAGGGCCTGCGCGAGTCGGCCCTTTTAGTCCTGCTGATGTTCAGCGCGTACCTGAGACCGGGGGAGGCGCTCAGCATACAGGCGCAGGATGTGGTGCGGCCCACCAAGACCGTGCGGTCCTTCGCCATCAACCTTCACCCAGCGGAGAGATTGGAGTCGAGCAAGACGGGGATGTCGGACGAAGCCATTTTGCTGGACTCTCTTACGCTGCCGCAGCTGGGGCCCATGCTCGGCCGCTTGGCCAAGGCAAGGGGAAGGGGCCAGCTCTTCAGCGTGAAGTACGCAAACCTGAGGTCGCACTGGGAGGAGGCCTTGAAGGCAGTAGGGCAGACCAAGAACTTTGCGGTTCTTTATCAGCTCCGCCACTCGGGCCCATCTGAGGACCTCGCTGGAGGTCAAACTCCGGGCACAGCAAGCTTGGGCAGGAGTTTCAGCAGCTGCCGGAGGAGGTCCAACACCAGGCTCTGCGCGCAGAGCAGCAGATTGGCCACCTGATGTCAAGGTTCTTCCGAACGTGAAACAGGGCGCCTTCAAGTGGGTCATCGAACTTTTCTCTGGCTCTGGACACCTCTCTCGGGCTTGCTGCGATGCTGGATTTGCTGTCCTGTCCTACGACATCCGCTTCGGGCCTGGATGTGTTTTTTTGCGGCCGATGCCTTTGCGAGACAGTGGCTCTGGCATCTGCGGATTACTCTGCTTCAATTCGCAGCGCAGGTTGGCAAGTTTTGCCACTTGCATGGCGTCGCATGGGTGCTTGAGAACCCATGGTCGTCACTAGTGTGGATGTCGAATGACCTTCGGGCTGCGCAACCATTTGCCAACCTGTTGCGATGCGACTTTTGCCAGTACCGCATGCCTTGGAGACGCTCCACTGGTTTACTTGCTTTTCCGTGCGAATGGCTGCAACCAGTTCTCAAGACATGCAGTCTCGAAGCTGGCAGGTGCTCTGCAACAGGGCGCAAACATTTGCTTTTGCAAGGCGCAGATGCCCGCGGTCAGTTCTTTACTTCGCGTGCCCAGCCCTACCCGCTACCCCTCTGCCGTGCAATTGCACAAGCCTTAGCAGAACAGACGCTGTGTCTGGATTTGGGATGCTGAACTTTGGATTTTGGCCTTGAAAACTCCTTGGCCTCTCTGAGATCCTGCAGGTTCTCATGCCACATTCCTGTGTGTCTTTTCATTATCGAGCTTTGAGCATCGTGCACAAATGCGAGGCGCTGGCATTGGGAAGTGGGAATCATGATTTGTGCTTGCACTTGAATGATGCGAGCATGAGAAATGCCGCCAATATGTATCTCTCAAGATGTCAAGCGGGCCTCCGCCCACCCCAGCCTCCAGCTTCGCCACTAAGTGGGGATGCTGAACTTTGGATTTTGGCCTTGAAAACTCCTTGGCCTCTCTGAGATCCTGCAGGTTCTCATGCCACATTCCTGTGTGTCTTTTCATTATCGAGCTTTGAGCATCGTGCACAAATGCGAGGCGCTGGCATTGGGAAGTGGGAATCAATGTAATGTAATGTAAGTAATGTAATGTAATGTAATGTAATGTAAATGTATGTATGTATTATGTAATGTAATGTAATGTAATGTAATGTAATGTAATGTAATGTAATGTAATGTAATGTAATGTATGTATGCAAAATGTATGTATGTATGTATGTATGTATGTATGTATGTATGTATGTATGTATGTATGTATGTATGTATGTATGTGTATGTATGTATGTATGTATGTATGTATGTATGTATGTATGTATGTATGTGTATGTATGTATGTATGTATGTATGTATGTATGTATGTATGTATGTATGTATGTATGTATGTATGTATGTATGTAATGTATGTATGTATGTATGTATGTATGTATGTATGTATGTATGTATGTATGTATGTATGTATGTATGTAATGTATGTATGTATGTATGTATGTATGTATGTATGTATGTATGTATGTATGTATGTATGTATGTATGTATGTATGTATGTATGTATGTATGTATGTATGTATGTATGTATGTAATGTATGTATGTATGTATGTATGTATGTATGTATGTATGTATGTATGTATGTATGTATGTATGTATGTATGTATGTATGTATGTATGTATGTATGTATGTAATGTATGTATGTATGTATGTATGTATGTATGTATGTATGTATGTATGTATGTATGTATGTGTATGTATGTATGTATGTATGTATGTATGTATGTATGTATGTATGTATGTATGTATGTATGTATGTATGTATGTATGTATGTATGTATGTATGTATGTATGTATGTATGTATGTATGTATGTATGTATGTATGTATGTATGTATGTATGTATGTATGTATGTATGTATGTATGTATGTATGTATGTATGTATGTATGTATGTATGTATGTATGTATGTATGTATGTATGTATGTATGTATGTATGTATGTAATGTATGTAATGTATGTAATTCATGTATGTATGTATGTATGTATGTATGTAATGTATGTAATTCATGTATGTATGTATGTATGTCTGTCTGTCTGTCTGTATGTATGTATGTATGTATGTATGTATGTATGTATGTTTGCTCCCCAGTATTTCCTGCGTTTTCGCAATGAGGACGTCCAAAAACACAGAGTTTTCCAGATTTTCGGCAACAGGAGGCAGGAAGCCCAAGCCAGCAAAAAAGCCGGCAGGGGGAATCGCGCCTGGGACCCCTGTTTTGCGACACCGGCTCCCCGAAGACTACGTTTAGTGGAACGTCATCAAATTGCCGCGCGGTCGGAGGGGGAGGGTGGGGGGTGTGCGACCGAAAAACCCTGCGTAATTGACGTGTCCTGGGGGGGGACTAAGGGGGGGGTTATCCTCTATCCTCTCTTAGGTATCCGACACGCCGAACAATCCAAGCCTATCAGAAAAGTCCACTTGGAGGCGTTCCAGGCGTCCTTGGAGCTCAACGTCAAGCTCGGCCGCGCTGGCATCTCCTTGATCGACGAGGGCCCCCCGAAGCCCAGGCGGAGCGTCAGCAATGGCAAGCGTGAGAAGCGACAGAGGGTTGGATTGGCTTGGGAGGGACTCGGTATGACTCAACAACCCTCGGTTGACAAAGAATCACCAAATGCATATTATGGAGTTTTATGTCAATCATGTCTGACGACATTGTTCCCTGCATTGAGAGCGCGATCTGCATCTCGCATTGCCCTGTTCAGGGAGCTCTTCTTCTTCTCCTTGGACATGCTGCGCTTGGAGTATTTGCAGGCTTGGCCACCCAGATAAGTTTAGTCGTGTGTGTGCCCCAGAAATTTCCCCTTGCTTCTTGGAACCAAAGCCATCTCATACACCAAGTTCGTGGTCACATGAACATACAGCATCCGCAGAGGCTGTGGAAATCAAGGTTTGGAGGGATGGCGTGGAATAGCAACCGCGAACGGCAGGATGCAGCGAGGGATGCTGAGAAGATAACCATGTCCATCTCCGAGGCACCGAGTGCGGCCATGTTGTGACATGTGCGAATGCTGAAGCTTAGCAGAACCAGAGCCTCACAAGAGGACCTTTTTCCAAATCATCCTTATTGCGGTGCGTGCTTTGGCGCTGGTTGAGTTGGGCAATAGTGCAGGCTTCTCCCTTACTGTTCTTCCTGCACATGCTGTTGAAAGGAGCTGCCTTCGTGTCACATGCTCTAAGGGTCACAATGACAGCCTGAAAGGCTGAAAGGCGGCCTGACAGGTCCAAAGAAACCCCTTGATGACTGGCGGTCGACGTGAGCTGCAGGTGCAGGCCATTTGCCAACTCCCTGGGCGGAGCGACGGCAAGGACAAAGTGGGATGCGGGCTAAACCACAAAGCACGCTGCTGCAATATAATATTTGGGATCAGCTGAGCTGAGTATTACCCTTGCAGTATTACTGTTAAAACCCTCCTGGCCCCGTGCCCAAATTGGGAAGCAGTTCTGAGGTCCGTGTTTGTGTTGCTTACCAGGTTCCATTGATCGCCATTTGGCTCAAGACACGATTGAGGTTCAAGATCTTATGTGTAGCTGCGTTCATACGTGATCGGCAATTGAGAGCGGAAAACACTTCGCCTGCGCTGCATTTGTCAGGACCACTGTTGTAACTATTATTCCTTCTCCCTTACAACATTTACACGGGTTCGGCTATAACGGTTTGACCGTATACACCTTTCTACGTGGTTGGTATTACAGCTGGAGGGTTCGGTGGACAGCGTCCCACGGGACGTCACCTTGCCGTCTCTTGACAGGTTATCAGCCGTATCGACAAGCTCTACACTGGACAGAGAGACAGCTGGTTTATTGCGGGTACAGGGACAATAAAGGAACAATAACCTACACAGTACAATGGCATCTTCAGCGAGCCCAAGTACTGCAACTTTTGGGAACAGCAGCTCAGAGGGATCCAATGGATTGATGGCTCTTCCTGCGGTGATGGATATGATCGCAGATTCACAGGATGAACCTGGGAGCGGAGGATCCGCGCTATTCAGCGACATATCCACTCCCACAAGATCATGGAAGCAGATCGATGTTCATCAGGAGTCGAAGCAAAGAGAATCCCCGCCGAGAAGATCGTCATCTTCGCCTGCGACACCACGGACGTCGCAGAAGGGCGTGAGGTCAACATCAAAAGGTGGGAGGTCAAAATCACCCACCAGTGCTGAGTTTCGCGCCGCGATTAAGGAAAAGAACAAGATGGAGATGGAGATCGGGGAATATCAAAAGACACTTGATGAAATGTCGGCAGCGATGGCGAATCTTCATCAAGAAGACTATGGGAGCACTATCCGGATCCAGGAGCTGGAAAGACGATGCGAGATTGCCAGCAAGCAGTCGGGACATCTAGTGAGTCACCACCAACACCACATGGCTGAGGCATGGCGCAAGTTTGAGGAGGAAGCCCAACAGATGCGCAAGGTGGAAATGAACGCATATCAGTACGGGGAAAAGAAAGACATGGAGTCGAATGTTATAATGCAACAGATGAGACAAGCTGAAGGAACTATTATGGAGCAGAAGCGGGAGATTGCGTGATGAAATCCTACATGGCAAGCGAGAAGTCGGCCGCGCAGGAATCAGCTATACATGCAAATCAGATACACCGTGAAGCTTCGCAACAAATATCAGTTTATCAGCAACAGATCAGAGGCATCGAATCGTCTACATCTATCGAGAAGTTCAACGAGGAGGAGATGGTCCAAAGCCTAAAATCACAGTTGGAGCACGCACTCGTCAAACGCCCCGAGACGTACTCTATGGAGGACTCCAGGGAACAGCTGATGGCGAGACTGAACGACGTTACAATATTCGCGGAACAAGAATCGAAGAGAGCAGATTGCTTACTTCGTGAGAAGGAAGAGATCGTCAAACAGTATGAATCCGACGTGTCGATGAAGGACCAGATGATTGCTATCGAGGGTGGTCATCGTCAAGATGCGATCTTGGAGTTAGCCCAGGTCAAAGAAGCAAAACAAGAAGAACGGTGCACGATGGACGAGAAGTCGAAGGAGGCCGAGTACTGGAGATTGACAGCTAAGGGAGTGTATGATGAGTACCTCGAGGAGATGCATGAGCTTCAGGGACAACTGAAGGAAAGGGAGGCGACACTCAAGCAAGAAGAGAGTTTTGTTCGTCAACTTGATGCTGACAACGAGGAACTACGTGCGCTCAAGAAGCTGGAGACACAGGAAGCCTCTAGCAGTAAAGATGGACATCGTGAACGAGCAGTAGTGAAACGCGCTGAGGGAGGACCCCAAGCTAATTCGACTAGGGTAGACAAGAGGGTGACTGTCATCATCATCGAATCTGACCCCTAATTCGTCACTAATGCCAGGTTCGATTCTCTTTCCGTCTTTTGGTGATCCAATGATCGATGTACACCTATCCCAGATGCAAGGGGTTGTTGGGCATGTCCGGACATGCCAAGGGCGATGGAGAAGTTAAGAAGCCCGACCTTCCACATGTGTCAGCTGGGCTACCTGGGGATGGCATCACGTACGTCAACGATGATGGTAAGGAGGTGAAGATCGATAAGGCCGGGAGACCATATCCTGTCGGGAAAGATGGATTCAGGCTAATGAAGACGACGAGACCACCAGAGTACACTCCCGATGAATGGGCAATGATGAGAAAGTACTACACCGAGGAAGAAAAGGCCGAGGTGAAGGGTGGTGGTAAGAAGAAGAAAGACGATCCCAAGAGTAAGGAACCCGAGATTTCTGCGCCGGCAGAGGCACAGACATCGCAGATGCCCGGTGGTAAGAGAATTCGAGCGATGCTTCGAAACCGCTGGGGTGGAGTTGAATGGCAGTACAATTGGGGATTGCGGAAGAACATATCAAAGATCAAGAACCCAATGGATGGGAAACACTTGGCTGAACTTGATTGGGTCAGGATTGTTGTAAATCCTGCTGACGGAGTGGTTGTTCTCATGGATTCCAAGCAATCCCAAGACGTCTTGAGACGAAACGTTCAGCTTGAGAAAGAATTTGAGTGTCTGGTAGTAATTTACGCCTGGAAGTTCAAATCAGAGGAGCGATCAAAGTCGACTCCAAATTGGACGAAGGCAGTTGCATCAGTCATGGAGCGTCAGAAAGACGAAGCTGAGACGACATCGGGGACAGATCCAACGATCGACGAATCGACGGATTTTACCTGGTATGAATGGGAGGAGTCTGCTGAGGTTGTTTCTGGAAAAGTGCCACTCGCGATGCCTGCAATAGGTGAAAACGGTGAAGCCAAGAAATACCCATCGATGCCGTGCGTGACGTCTGAGCGAATACAGCACAGAGAGAAAGCCGTGAAAGTTGTACGATTCTTCGACGCTTTAGTGTCCAGGCCGGTTGGCCGGAAAGAAATGCTGACCAACCCTGATGCGTTGGCATCGATGAAGAAAGAATGGTCGGGATTAATCGACCAGGGCGTCTTCGATCTTGGCGCAGTGCGTGAATATGACGCTGTGGCCAAGGAGGCGAAAGCGAAAGGAGAAGAGATACACATGGCTCGCGCACATGGCATTTGCGTTGAAAAGCACTCACAGTTGCCTGTTGGTGATCCTAAAAGGAAGTTCAAGGGTAGAGGCGTGTTGCTGGGGAACCAAGTGAAGAATCAAAGCTTTGAAGCTGCGATGTTTCAAGATTTGGGGAACTCTCCTGCTTCGTTTGAGGCCTCGCGTTGGGCGGATTTTTTGGGTTGTCATGATGGTTGGGATGTGCAGATGGCCGACGCTGTTCAAGCGTACATCCAGGCCACCTTGAGAGGCACGCCGTGTTGGATTGAATTGCCACCGGAGGCTGTGCCGAGTGAATGCAAATGGGGTAAGCACAGAAGACCAGTCGTCCCGTTGAGGAAGGCGCTGTACGGACACCCAGATGCGGGGACATTCTGGGAGCAGCACTGTGGTGAATCGGTGCGCGCCGTTGGTTTTGAACCCATCGGTGAAGAATGGCCTTCAGTGTACATTCATGAAAAGCTCCAGCTTGTTCTGGTTGTGTATGTCGACGACTTCAAAATGGCAGGACCGCAAAAGAACCTTGCATAGGGATGGAGCATGTTGCGTACACGTTTGAAGATTGAGCCCGAGACTGGACTTGACATGTACCTTGGTTGTAATCAGAGCAAGGGAAACGTCACTCTCGGGAACGGACACCGCGTAACAACGGTGACCTATGACATGGAACAGTTCCTACGTTCCTGTGTCGACCGCTATCTTGAGGTGGCGGGCGATGTAAAATTGAATAAGGTTGTGACTCCTGAGTTGCATGAAGAAACAAAGAATCACGTCTCACGGAAGCCTGCCAAAGAGGGGCCGTCAGTCGTGTGCAATTGGTGTAACAATCTTGTGCCCACCGACGGTTCTGCCACAGTGCCGGACCAGCGGGGAGGGACTCCTGAGTTGGCCATGAAGGAGCCCGTGCGTGGACACCTTGCTCCGCATGCCGCTAGCGTACTAATGAAGTTGCTGTACGGTGCGCGGATTGCTCGCTTCGATTTGTTGCGGCAAGTGAATCGCCTAGCACGGAATGTGCACAGGTGGACTGACTCCGATGATCGGGGTTTGCATCGTTTGATGTGCTATGTACATCATACTAAACATTGGCGCATGGTCGGTTGGGTCGGAGACTCCATGGATGATGTGCACTTGGCCTTGTATGCGGACGCTGACTTTGCAGGATGCGTCGACTCGCTACGTTCCACCTCTGGTGGACACTTGAATATACAAGGGCCTAATACCCGGTTCCCGTTGTCGGGCAGCTCAAAAAGACAAGGTTGTGTCAGTCACTCAACCCCCGAGGCCGAAATAGTTGCGGCCGATGTTGCCATGAGAACGATGGGTATGCCTGCTCTAAAGTTGTTAGAGCGGATTCTCAAGAAGTCACCGAACTTTGTGTTCTATGACGATAACAAGGCTATGATCGGTGTCGTGCGATCAGGGAGAAACCCCACGATGCGCCACCTTGAGAGAAGCCATGGTGTTAGCATTTCGTGGATGCATGAGATGTTCACACGTGATTACATGTATTTGGCGTATGAGGTCACCGACAGAATGGCGGCTGACATCTACACCAAGGCGTTCGATGATGGACGCAAGTGGAAACATGCATGTTTGCAGATTGGTCTACTTGACCCGAGCTTGCTGTCTGACCCGGATACCCTCAAGGCGCTCACACCCGTGTGATCCCATAAAAGGGACCATGCAGACTGCTTCGGGAACGGTTGACGGAGTTCCCACATTTCCGTACACACACATTCCGATCATGCCCCCGGATCTATGGTGGTCCGGATTGACGTCCAAAGAGGGATTGCATGAACATGAAGGACATGATCCGGTTGTCGTTGCCAAGGGACCCAGATTGATGCGTGTGAAACCTCCACTCGCGGTTGTGACACCATTCGGGAGCAAGTGGCTTCGTTCCACTTGGTTTCTGAGGAACGGGTCATGGCTCAAGGTCGAGGATAGGGTTGACCCTGGGTTGCAGTGTGAGCGGATTGATGGATGGGTTGAACGCGCAGTTTGGCAGTTTCATCCCGTACCGGTTGCTGTACCGGCGCGGGAGCGATCTCCACGACCACGACCAATTCACGTCGGGTCCGGGGATGTTGACATGCAGTCCGTGCTGGCCGCATTCGTTGAAGAACTGTCGAACGAGCGCATTGAATTAAAATGTGTCAACGACCTTGCTTTGGAAACTTTGCTCCGGTTGAAGCTGCTTATGCGTTGTCTGCATATCAATCACGAGCAACTTGTCCCTGGTCGTTGTTTTGTTCCGTATCGCATTGCGGTGAAGCACAAACCACAGTTAGCGCCGGGTATTGAGCTCGCGATGGTTAAACATGACGGTGGTGTGCTTCGCGCTCCTGTGCATGTCTCGCTTCCTGGTATGAGAACTCGCACAGTCGTCACTTTATACAGTGTTGACTTGGCTCGGCCCATTGTGCTGATGGCATGTTCCGAACCGCGTAACTGGTTCACTGCCCTTGCCCGCCATAACGGGCCGCAGGTCGTCACCATAACTTTGGTCGATGACTTACTGAGCGAGTACGGGGGGAGAATCGCCAGACATGTACTGACTAAACCTTCCGATTTGTTGTTCTTCGCCGGGCCTTGCACGGGGGGATCATCATGGGCACGCCTCAACAAGACTCGCGGAATTGACACCGCAGAGAAAATCGAGGCCAAACAGAGGAAATTTTGGAGATTGTTTGAACGGTTCGTTGAAATCAAACGGCATGCCATGACGAAACGAGCTGCGATTTTGTTTGAGTTGCCTGGAAGTTGCGATTATTGGAAGGACGAGAGACTGCATGAGGTTGTTCATGATGGCATTAGTCATGAGTTTGATGGGCGTCGCTATGGCTTGAAGCAAAGATATGCTAAGAAACCCATGCCAATCAAGAAACCATGGAGAGTTGTTTCATGGAATTTTGACCTTGGCAGCTCGTTGTCTAAGAAATGTAATGGAAACCATGAGCATGGACCTTGTGCCGGTCGGGAAACCAAAGAAACCCAGTTGTACACGTCGTTAATTGTGGGTGTGATCCTCCACCGTTTTCGTGCTCGAGCACAGTGCCTCCAGCCGGCACCATTGAAACTCGCTCTTGCTTGCACTACGCGAGGGAGATCGCGGAAGCATCAAGCTACTGCGTGTGAAATTCGCACCACCCCGACTGTACCACTGAGGAGCTGGGCTAGTCCCGAACCTCTGGTTTCAACGGGGAGCTGGGCTAGTCCCGAACCTCAAGTTTCGACGAGGAGTAGGGCCAGTCCCTCACCTCGATCAGAAGCTGGGCTCGTATTGGGACTATTCCGTGGCTTTATTCGCAGCTGCTTATTTTGGGTTTTCCCGGGTCTGGAGAATATCATCAAGATGACTGCCAATGCGACCGTCGTCAATACGAGTGAGTTCTTCTGCGTGCCTGTTGGGAAATCCAGGCAAGCGGCAATATTCTTGGGGAACCTCGTGAAGAACGCCATCGAGGAGGGAAAAAGAATCCCCAAGAGAATGGAAATGGGCAGCGACCTGGGCATGTGCATAAAGTGGATCGAGGACATTGGCGTCCCCGCTATCTACGCCTACTCAGCGTATTACTCTGCCAAGTGCCGCGGAATGATGAAAGGAGAAGGGCAATCCATGAGGGTTGCATTAGAATTTACCAGCAAAGTTTTCGGACAACTTTCTGCCGACGAATGCATGCTTGGCTGGAGGGAATTCTGTAGAAGATCGTGGCGGCGCTGAACCAACTTTGCGGTGAGGCATCACTCCTAGCGAAGAACCCTGAGCTGCTCAACGTCACCAAGTACTGCATAGAAGGGGCAGATATGCTGAGATCCATCACAGATAGAACCTCATCGTCGAGAAGGTGGTGACAACTGCAGAGTTTGAAAGGCACGATCGGGAAATTCAGAGATCGAAACTGGGGGAAAGTATTCACGTTGAGCGTGGCCAAGCCCCCCAAGCTCGACTTCTAAGTCTACGGTCGTGGCGCAAAGGACGACTACCAGAAGAATTGGGACCTTGGGCTGATCTACCAGAATGAGCTGCGAGCATCGAGGAAGAACCTCGCATATGCACTGAGAAGAGATGAAGAAGCTAACCAGCACAATCTTTTGCGCTGGATGATCTGTGGGTCAACCCCCAGTGATATCTCTGACGCGTGCATCGGGGCAATCAACTCGCTCATGTGCGTTTCCTTCATCATGAGGAGGTTGCAGCCATTGCTCGGTGAAAGGCATGCTAGGGATCAGTCGTACACAGCTTATTTCCGTCAGGACAAGAATGAGCTAAAAGAACTCTATCGAGAGGTCGAGTTCGCCAGGAACTTCCTGTGGTGCATCGACATGATCTACGAATCAAAGCTGCCTGCGATGAACATCAACTCCATCAGTTTGGCACCACACGCGGCTGACAGGGCCGCTGAGAACCAAGATCGGCGCAAGTGGGTAAGCTGGCTGAAGGAGATCGAAAAGAAAGCCGAGAAGGATGTCATGATCGACTTCTACCAGAACAACTACTGCACCATTCACGAAGTCGAGAGGGAACTGGAGAGGTACCCCGAGGACTTCGCGATCGGAGAGGAGCCGACGTGGTGGGTGATGGGCTCATCGAAGACTGAACCGCCGCGGAGGACGGAGCGACAGCAGAAGTCTGCGTCGAGCTCCGGGCAAAGGAGTCAAACCTCTGGTGGGCCAGTCCCCCAGCAGGGAGCTTCAAGTGGGGGGTCGTATGCTAGCGATGCCGTCAAGATCGACAACGAGATCATCGACTCCATATTCCGCATGAACTCCGGCGGTGATGATGACAGATGGACAATCATCAGCCCAACTGCTGGGCTCGACACATACACCTCATTCGAAGGGGGTATTACTCTGAGCGGCGCGACTGTCAATGTGAAGTTCAACATAGACACCAACACAGGGTACCCAATTATACAGACTGTATTTGGGCCGTGTCTCGCAGAAGGTAAGAACGCGACCTATTGGGAGTGTATGCTGAGATGCCTGACTTCTTCGCTGTTGCATTTCGAGGAGAAGACCAGCGCGGAGAAGATTATTCTTTCCTATGTTGGAAAGGGGAATGCGGCATGGCTTCAGCTGTACGCTTTCATGTGTGCCCAAACAGGATGCTTGATTACTGGACGCCTTCCGGGCGCCAAAGCCATCAACGCGTTGATCCAGGCAGAGAAGAACCCAGACAACGCGCCTGGACGATTGATCCGGATGATCAAGGGACTGAAAAGGGGCCCCATTGGTGAGGCAACAATTTGCGACATGATGATTCAGAAGAAGAGCTTCTTGGTCCTGGATTGGCCCCTGAGGGCTGTCAATGCGAAAGGGAGCACGAAGACCTTGCAGATGATGGTCAACGAACAGGGGTGGACAAATATCGAAGAGAGATCGTACTATGGGTCGAGTGAGCAAGTCTCCTTGCCCAATGACACAATGAGTATTATCTCCCGTTTACAGAAATTGGAAAAGCTCATCATCGAACGACGGAGGCGAGACATGGATGACTCACCTGTGTCGGTGCACATTTGGATGTCGCTCTATGATTGGGTGTGCATGAGAGGGTGTGGGTGGCAGGTGACCGCCAACCCCATCATTGACTCCTTGCAAAAGGCGATATCCGACCTCGTCAACACGTGCAAGGGCCTGGTCGTGGTGTGCGTGAATCGCGATGTAGCTTTCCATGGAGGAAGAGGGGACTTGGGGACGATCGCCAACAAGGTGAGCGAGATCTGCAAGGCGGCAGGCGCGTTGGTGACCGAGAATGATCGCCTGTGGCGCGTTGCCCACGCGCTCACAGGTAAGAACTACAAGATCCCTGGGAGCTCGAATCTGCACCATTTCCTCCTGAAGCGATTGTTGGTGGAGAAATCCATCGATGTGGTCGCACCAAGCAACGCGTTCGTGCGAGAGCTGGAGGAGACATGCATAAACGAGCCCGACCTTCGCTTCAATGTCCCGAAGAACATGGAGGAATCGAAGGTGAAATTTGAGTACAAGCCGACCTTCACTGCTCAATCAAAGCGGAAACAAGAACGGCAAGACGAAGGGCACGGCGGACAAGATGCGTTTGGGAACACCGATGTCAGTGATCAACGTCTTCGATGGTATTCGGTCACCGAGCTCAGTGGTTTGATCTGCGAACTTTGTGTGAGAGAGATGCAGGTGAACAAGTCTAAGGTGCTCGGATCAAACTCGAAATTCAATCCCACTTCTTGCGTGAACTGTTGCGCGAACTGGAATGCGGACACGAACGGTATTGTGAGATCAACTGAGGGGAGGAAGCTGTATACGCGACTTTTCGCGGAATGCGTGGTAGCAATCCCTGATCTTCAAAACCTCATGGTGGACGTCAACAATGTTCAGGCCATGACCACGATTATTCGGGAACTCGCATATTCCAAGCTGAAGAAGGAGCTATCCCACGTGGGTTTCGTGAGCATGACAATGGATCAAGCAGCGCAGTTCTACAACAACGGTCACGGGAAGCAATTGTGTGCATCCCGGGATGTGATCACGTGCAAGAACTCCGAGGGAGTTGAGGAGAGGACCTCCATCTTCATGATAGACAAGGATCTTGGCAACGTGGCCTATTCATCCTGGATCAAGAGCGTGCTCGATCAGGGGACGATGTATGACCTCCTGGGACAGACTTCGAATGAGGAATCCTTGGGGGACGTCGTCGAGATGATATTGGGGTTCTTTGAGGTGATGTCGTACTTTCAGCACGAACTCCCGCTGTGGAAGGATGTGTGGAAGATCAAGAGGGAGTTCGAGCAGTCAATCGTACGACGCCTCGCCGGGAACGTGAGCCACACGACGGGCCAGAACCGAAAGCGGAATAAGCCTTCCGCCCAACTCGGGGCGCCCACGAAAGAAGTGCTGGACATCATGAACAAGATCAAGCCCAGACATCCGCGATCCCTGATGACCGAGCCCGCCACCCAAGGATCCAAGAAAAAGGCAACGGAGGGCAAAGGCGACGGTCTTGGTCAAGCACCAGACCCGAGCCGAAGCTCTCAGCCCAACGCTGAGAAAGAAGAAAAGAAGCAGCGAGTGATTGATGGGCGCGGCACTCGGATTCCTGGAATCAATGGAGAAGTGCATGGGAGAGATGGGAATTTGTATGAGGTGCGCGAACCTGGCCCACGACGGCGACTGCAAGGACTATGAGGAGGCTGCTGGGAATGAGAAGGCGATGAAGAAGATCCGTGAACTACTCAGCAGTGATCCTGTTTCCTCGGATGAAGAAATGGGGGATACGGAAGAGCCGTCCTCATCAACGTCCAAGGAACGCAAGAGAGGAGGACAAGCAGGGAAAGAAACAATTGAAATGTATAGCTATACCATCAATCTGGTGGAGATGGCTGACACGGCTGAGGGAGGAGAGCTACAATGCGGTGGCGTGGACCTCACCCACAATCCGTGCGGGGACAACAGAACGTTCAAGACGACGCTAGAGCGAGGATGTGACACCATTCCATGCTACATCCCGAAGTATGGCGACGTGAGTAACGTGCATATGCCGTGGGCGTATGCGTCTAGTGTTGACCCCAGTTACTTTCCCAAAGGTGCCAACCTTGAGCAGGTGGATGTGATGCAGCTTGGCAAGAGCGTCAATTTCTGCGTTGCTCCTTTTGACGGTGCTCCACTATGCAGGATTGGCGATGATCGCTCGGTATTTGCTACGAAAGATCAAGCAAACCAGCTATCTCACAACCTATGCAGAGTCCTTCGGCACAAAATCGGCAATTGCCGAGGAAGTGTTTTCAGATGCGACGAAGGTGGATGGGTCGACATTGATGCAGTCATTGACGACCGGAACAACGACATATTCCCACCTACAACCTCGAGAGCAAAACGATACATGGGCATCATGGAAGTGATCAAGTGGCAGGAGTCCGGACATAAGAAATCGAGATTTCAGGTCCTGGCAGCAAGGTTTCCAAGCATCATGAACCCGAATGACACGAGGGCGGCCAGGGAGGAGATGACCAAGGCTGGCCTGGATCGGGATGACATCGACAGGATGTTCAACAGATGCGATGGATGGTACAGGCCTTGGTGCATCCGAGTCACAACTGGTCACAGTGATTTTGGATTCATGAGCTCATCCGCACTGGCAAATAGGTATTCCGCAAGGATGGGTGATTCTCTCGGAGGAGCATTCCATGTGACGTATGTGGAAAACCTGCCAAGCATCGTACGCTGTGGGCTAGTCCCCGGCGGAATCGATGGCGGAAACAGGCTAGCACTGCACTTCGGAGCATTTGCTCCATGGGATGAGATGAACGTAGCGACAAAGGTGACGCTACAAAACGTAAGGACGGGGGATCCGATTGCGATCATCTACATTCCCAGTGCAACCCTCGCGCGGTATGGAGCTGGAGTCGCGGCAAATGGGACATTCATGGCCTTTGACGTGATCCCGTTCTATGAGGTCAAGTCCATTTGGATTGGCAAAAGCAACGGAGGGAAACGCCTGGAGTACGGCGACATCAAGAGAGCGTACTCGAAATGTGTGGAGAACGAGATCTGTCCTGGTTTCGTCAACTCATCCCAAGAGTCGGCTGCGATGTTCCTCCAGAACGTCGCAAAGATCAACGAGAGGATGCCTGAGACCGAGGCAGGTGCCGATAATCTGCACTACATCAAAGACATGGTCGATCGTGCATGCGAACTTTACCGGGACAACAAGATGGAGGAGTTCGATGCGCAGACCAACGAGGTCAGGGACGAGGTCAGCAAAGTCGTCATCCTGAATGACGAGACATGGGAAGGACTGAGGTGCCGGATATGTCCGTCATGTGCGACCGCAATCCCCACATGCTTCTGCTTATGCCTGGAATGTGGAGCGCAACTGATCTCCACCGGGAGGTTCTACATCCACATCAATTCCGACGACGATGAGGACAATCAAAAGCCCAATGTCTCGGGTGATGCCAGGCGCGCACAAGAAGAAGCCAACCATGATGCGGCAGCACAGGAGGATGATGACGAGGCGGAGGAAGTTCCTGAAGATGACGACATGGACACGCAAGGGTATACATCCGGCTACGTGTCTGAAGAGGAAGATGGCGGTTGGCAGTACCGCGACACTGATTTGACATCACGGCATATCATAAATTCCCAGCGGATGGCGATTTGCCTTGATGAGCCGCGCGAGGCTCAATACATGGCGGGATTCATCGCACTGCAGATGTCAAAGATGTGGGGGATGTTCGAAGGTGGTGAGGAGAGAACGTTGAATGCCGGACTCGAGGGGAGGCCGGGCTGCCCTTACCACAACGACTTCAAGAGGTACCCCAACATGACTGAGCACGATCAGGAAGGGATCCTTTTACCATCAACGGTACTGAAGATTTCTCAATCCGAGAATGTTCGGACAAGGGTCTTCCGGTCGGCTGAGGAGCGTGAAGATTACATTCGTATGATGGTGTGCAAGTGCGAGGGATTATACACATTCTACAAGCTGTGGATTGCAGCGAGAATCCTCGACGTCACCGAGGACGAAATGAAGCTCCTGGTCAAGGACCGCGTGCGCCCGGTGGGTGATATTATTTACAGATGCTTTTCGCTGGCTTTCAACTGTAAGTATATATCATTCGTGAGGGATGGCCTGAACCTTGGCAAACATGGTTATTCGGTCAATGTGAGCGCCATTATTGCGGCCATCGATCCGAATAAATGCGATACACCTCTGCTGGATTGGTGCCTCCGAAAAGGGCATTGGATACCAGAGGATCATAACAAGAAGTGTGTCCGGGCGCGAGAAGCCCAAAAGAATTTGGACGAAGAGTTCCGTCGACGCACTCACCGACTGTCCATTGGGGACAGGTACGCGTGATGCAGATGTTGATTGCGGCACGATGTGGGTTAGTCCCCATCCGTTGCTTGCGTCTCATCAACATCGTTGCAATGGAACGACTTTACATCATGATATGATTTCATGCGTCCAAGATGAATGGATATGTATACGTTTACATATTCCGACTACTATGACATTCCGGATATTCATGGATGGAACTATTACCTCATGGATGATTTCCTTTTCATTATATATATATTATTCATGGTATCTGGAATGGCTATGATTTGCATTGATTGCTCACCGATATTTTCTTTGCCGGTGATATGCAGATTGCTTACGAGCAGGCGCTTCTGTTGAACTTCTATGGCCAACCCATTTCCTATGGATGACGGCTGCGCGATGCGCAAATGCGGCAGCTGGGATGTTCAATGGTGGTCAAATGACGTGACAATAGTGTATTGTATACACCTGCATATGGGGGCGTGCTGATCTGCGGATGCATGTTTCTTTTTATCGATCGGACCCGGCATGTTTCACAATGAATGAACGGTGTAGCGATAGCAAGTAAAAGAGTGCACGACACAGTTTCGTAGCTGAAGCCGTGGCCAGTGGAACGTTTTGTGGTGTTTGGACCGCATGATGAACAATGCGACCCAAATGGGGGATGTTAAAACCCTCCTGGCCCCGTGCCCAAATTGGGAAGCAGTTCTGAGGTCCGTGTTTGTGTTGCTTACCAGGTTCCATTGATCGCCATTTGGCTCAAGACACGATTGAGGTTCAAGATCTTATGTGTAGCTGCGTTCATACGTGATCGGCAATTGAGAGCGGAAAACACTTCGCCTGCGCTGCATTTGTCAGGACCACTGTTGTAACTATTATTCCTTCTCCCTTACAACGTTTACACGGGTTCGGCTATAACGGTTTGACCGTATACACCTTTCTACGTGGTTGGTATTACAGCTGGAGGGTTCGGTGTACAGCGTCTGACGGGACGTCACCTTGCCGTCTCTTGACAATTACCCTTGCACCCAGAGACTACTTTTGTTCGCCGCTGCAAGTGAGGTTGCAGTTTTCATGGGTGTAGCATGCAGCATGTTCAAGTTCACCTTCGCGGCAAAGTTCAAGAGGGGCTAAAACCCACAGCTTCTGCAGTAGGGCTATGAGTCGTGCTTCTGGGTGGCCAGTTGAGTGAGCGAATACTTGTATCCAGGACAAGGTGAACATGCTCGACCTAAACCGCCTGCAGCACTTGCCCAACGCCTTGCTCCAGAACCAGGCGAGCTGAACAGGGGGGAGGCGGAAGGCTCACTGGGACAGGGGGAGCAAGTGTAAACACCGAGCGTAACTTGTTTTTCTTTTTTCTGAAAGCTGTGATCTGGATTCAACACAAAGGGATGCCATTTGCTTCACCAGACTCTCATAAGATCTCCCTTTGCAGGTAATTTTGAAGGGGCAACACACGGCGGTAAGCACCAAATGGGTTTCCTCGACAACAACCCCAAGCAGGTACCTTTGCAGATTGCAGACCCAAATCCTGTTTAGGAAACACCCACCTGGCCAGAGCCGAAAAGCCTTCTAGCCCTGCCCTGTCTCGGGTTCTTCCCATCTTCCCAGGAGCTGCCAGCGGTGGTGCTGGCCAACCATTCCGCAGGACTGGGCGGGAAGCGGCTGGTCCCATTATGACTGGGGGGTCCCTGCAGAATCCATCTAGAATAGGCCGTTTTGCCGGGTTGCATCTCAGGCGGTATGCTTGGGAGGCACGGGAAGATATTCCAAGGCAATATTAAGTGTATGAGTACCTCTGGCTAGTTGGTCGAAGGGGTCTGGTAGACTGAGCACATCGGCCGCTTTCGAGTGTGCTGCTTGCGTTCACCCTTGCCCCTGGCTCTTGCTGATACCCTTTTCTTTTCGTGCCATGTACGTAAGGGGTGTGTAGGGTCAAATGAAAAAGAATCCGTAGGCAAGGGCCCATTCAACTTGTCGCGGGCATTTGCGGAAGGTCCTCGCTGTTGGCTCAAATCAGCCGTAGGGCAACTGAGGCTGTTTACAATGTTTTGTGACACCTTGGTGCTGCTGGTGTAGTGAAGCTCACACAGAGAAACAGTTGGATGTAACTGCAACCTCATTTGAATCCTTGCATTCCACGAGAGTATCATTAGGTACCCCAGCACGCACATACACCTGCCAATATCACAGCACCATTTGAACCCACATTTGAGGGCGAACTGCTTGTCAGCTAAAGAAATGAATGAAGCCTAGCAAGTACAACCTACGAACCAGAGCATGTTGACACTCGCAATGTCCAAAAGGCATATTTGAGCTTTAAGGACAATTTTTGAGGTGTCCATAGAGAGAAACCCGCCAGGGAGACACCTTCTTTTGCCGGTTCCAAAAGACACGTGCGCGACCCACGCCTTTCGGTTCGCATCGGATGTGTGCGGAGCTGCAGCAAAACCCTTCGCAGCTGGCGCCGCTACCGCGGCGCCGGCTTCGGGGGATCCCCTTAAAAGGCGCCCGGAGTGGGGAAATTGGCAATTTGGACAGGGGACGCCCTGAAAAATGCGTGGGTGGACATAGGTGTCCTCTTTAGGGTAGTTTGGTTGGAAATAGATTGCGCCGGTTTCGATTGGTTTTCAACAGAAGGGACATGATTTTGAGCTGGGATACCGGCAACCTGGCAGATCAACAATTCCTTATTGAATTTGTTTATTCGTATTATTCTTAATCAAAATAACATGTATTTTACGCGCCCGGTTGACCGAGTTGTTTATAATGTTGCACCTTCCAATTGGTGCATGTCAGGGGTGGCTGTGATGGTTCTGGAAAGTGTGCCACAAAGGGGCAAGTTTGCCTTTGGTGGGTTGCTTGAGGGATAGTGGCGTTGGGAGGTGTCAAAACTGGACACCCCTTTTTCTGACGTAGGTTTTGAAGCAAGCCAAAAGGGACTTGTTGCTGTCTGGCAGTGGAGAATACTGAGGCCTCCAAATGCTTACTTTAGGTTGCTGCCCGTTCGCAGAAAAATGAGTCAAACCATGTTTGCACCATCTTCCCAATCGGATTTGATCATTGAAGAAGTCGGCTGCCCTTCAAAGACGAGGAGTAGAGAAGTTGGTGTGAGAGGCCGTGTGCAGACGTGAAAGCCGTAGAGTGATATAAAAGATAAAAGATACACTGAAGACTTCCTTGATCCAAGAGATGCTGAAGAGCGAGTTCATTCAGACTTTGCCCGTCTGGTTTGCGTCGTCGCATGTGGTGCCACTCATGCTTCTTTTGAGAAGCATCATATTTCAGCAGAGGGAATCGCATCCGAAACAACTGGCATGGTCCTCTTGACCAGTGGCCAACTGTTTTGTGTTGGTGAAATGAAGAGCCATTTCCGGCGTGGGTTTCAGCTGGTCGCCTTGGCCCGCTTGAATTTGGCAAAAGATTACCAGGGCTTGAGACGTGGTGCGCAAGGCCTTCCTCAGCGCGAGCCGACTGCTGTGCGCAGAGCGGCGCAATGGGAGTCAAGCGCTGCCTGGCAACGGTTTGGGGCGCCATTTGGTTCTGGATCGAAAGTGTGGATTCAACTGGAGCCTTGCTTTGCTTACAAACTCCCAAGTAAGAAGCGATGCAAGGCAGCAGTCTCAGTCACTTCATGCATCGCCGTTTTGCGCGCCAGCATGGGCGGTTGCTTCCACCTCATGTTACTTATCCGACTTGTTGTTGATTCATTTGGTGCCATTTCTTCCCAAGGCCGAAGAAAATGAGATCTCCCTATCGCGCTGTGGCCGCTCGACATACAGCGATGCCGAAGACTGTGGCTCGCCTGAGCTCTGGCAAACTTTGGCCGACGACGCGGCGGCGCCGACTTTCTCCATCAGGACTGGTGGGAAAGCCGCGCAAGGTGCCAGGCCAAGGAGATGGGAGACTTGAGAGGCAACCCCATCCATTGGAGACAGCTGCGATCATAGCAGACCCTTGGACCTTTGGACCCTTAATCTGCCGTAATCTGCTTGGTAGGAAGACCTGGAGCGCATCTGCGGTGATGGCCAGGGTGGATTTGGATTTCGAGGACGAAAGGCCGCGAGAATATCTCGCTGCTGCTCGCGCTGAGCCCGTGCGCGAGAGCCTGACATCCGAGGGCCATGAGCCCAAGGCCAGAAATTTGGTCGCTGACATTATTGCCAGAGTAGCGGTTTCGGGGCACCAGTCGGTTTTTGGCGGCAATATGTTGCCCCAAAGCTAAGCCCTGCAAGGCCGGGAGGCTTCGCCTGAGTAGCGCCAGCAGCGCTAGCAGCGGCAGTGGGCATGAGTACTGGCGCCAGCAGCGTGAGGAGTCTCCGAGGGAGCTTTGCGGCTCGTAGCATTTGGACCTGTAAGGGGCAGCTCAGGAAGGTTTTAATGAGCTGACAACTGCAAGCGCAACACAAGCAGTTGCAGGTCTTTTAGCTCTCTCATCATATCCTACCTCCAGTCTTGTGTTAGGGGGCGAGAAAGAGAAACAGAGAGTATCATTTCCAAAAGTGAAGGTCGTGACTAGCAGATGAGTGCTCAGATGCGGATGTGACCACCTTTTGCCTCTAGTTTGTTGCTCTTCGGTTTGCACTTTTTGCTTTCAACCTTCAAGGTGTCACCGGCTTGTGATCAGGAATCTTGGCAAGTTGTCCACTGGCTGATTCCTTTCCCTCGTGCTGCCTTGGGCATATTCTCCAAAGGCATGCCGGCTTAGATGGCCAGAGCTGGTGAGGGTACATCTCAGATTTTGTTTGCCTTGCCAAACGGCTATGCGAAAAGGAAGCGCTCGTCAAAGAGCAATAGAGTTAGAACGGCAACACAGGTAGAGGCCGACTGGGAAAACTTGCGGTATTGGGTATAGTAGAAAGAGACGAACAAATATGGTAAAATTGTACCCAACTGTGAAGCCAACAGCAAGCTATCAGAAAGGGTCATGTAGATTCAAAAGGTATCCTATATGCAGACGGCTGGCCGGCCTCTAGTAGTCTTTTCTTGTGGACACACCCTCCCAAAGCCGGGCCGTGCTTGGGCCATCGACAGCTCAAGCGCATTCACATTCGGCCGAGGCACAGCTGAGGTGCCAAGCTCGCCTGAAGTGCCCAAAGTGTCCCGCACGGGCTACGTGCTGGGCGAGGCAGTTTGGCGGACAGGGAGCGAAGGTGAGAGAAGGCTAGGTTGTTGACACAAACAATAGAAGCGCACGCTTCATATTGTGATATGTGCTAGTAATGAGAGCTCTCACAGGTTGTGCCTGTGATGGTGGACCTGCTGTCAGTCACGCTTAGAGCCTCACCGAAAATCTGCTTGATGTGTCCTTCCACTCAAGGGCAAGAACAGACCAAGTTTGATTTCGAAAGACCCTTATGGTGGGGTTACAGTGATGCATGATTTCAGTATTACCCCTCCCATGCTCGGCAGCACTAGTTTGAGCAGGAGGAGAGTTGCAGTGATGCATGATTTCAGTCCTCCCCATGCTCGGCAGCACTAGTTTGAGCAGGAGGAGAAGAAGAAGCAGAAGAAGAAGAAGAAGAAGAAGAAGTAGAAGAAGAATTAAGAAGCAGAAGAAGAAGCCGAACAAGTAGAAGAAGCAGAAGAAGAAGAAGAAGAAGCAGAAACAGAAGTAGAAGCAGAAGCAGGATGAGGATGAGGATGATGGTGATGGTGATGATGATGAATGATGATGATGATGATGATGATGATGAGGATGAGGATGAGGATGAGGATGATGATTATGATGATGATGATGAGGATGAGGATGGGGATGAGGATGATGGTGACGGTGATAAGAATAAAGCAGAATGATAATTATGATAGTACTGATGATGATGATGATGATGATGATGATGATGATGATGATGATGATGATGATGATGATGATGATGATGATGATGATGATGATGATGAGGATGAGGATGGGGATGAGGATGATGGTGACGGTGATAAGAATAAAGCAGAATGATAATTATGATAGTACTGATGATGATGATGATGATGATGATGATGATGATGATGATGATGATGATGATGCTGATGATGGCCAACAGCAAGCCGGAATGCGATGCCACAAGCTGTGTATGTCGCGTATGCCAATTTATCCAGTGTCTTGTGAGTTGGCTAAACACTGAACATGCATCCCAAGATATATGAATTTTTAACAGACCCTTTGATGGACATCATTTAGGTGGATATTCATGCCCATTAGCCACTTTTCCAGGTGGTTTCCTATTGAAACATCAAAGCCACCTGAATCCCGGATGATGCCGGATGACGTAGCAAGGCTTAAGCGGCGTGGCCGGATTTGTTGCTGCCTGTTCGGAGTGCTCCAGTAGCAGCAAGATCCCTGGAGGCTAGACTTAAACCTAGCGGTTTTCCTCTTGGGTGGCCAAAGGGAACCCTGGGCCAGTTCCTTTCTAACTCATTGGTGTCAGCACTTCTGCACCACCCCAGCCTCGAGGCATCTCACTGGCCACGCCTTGGTCGCCGAGCGCCGACCGAAAAAAAGAGAGGGAAAAGGCGGCGCTCAGAGCGTCGAGAGGGTGCGGAACGCTGCCCTGGGCCCAACTCCTTCAGGGGAGCCGGCTGGATAAGACTCTTTGAGGGGACCCTGGACCGAATTCAAGCTGGATAAGAAATATTCGACCCCCTCACGGGACAAGGCCGTCAGCGGATCCAAGGCAAAACCACCATCACATTGTGAAAGTGTCTGTCTGGTTGGGGTTAGTCACTCTCCTTGTGAGCGCAGAAAGTGTTGTTTCAACGGGAAGAATCCTTTCTCCGAATCTGCAACAGGAGGCAAGTCCTTCCTGCAGTTTCACATGATCCGGCAAGCCACTTCCTCAAGGCCAGCGCGCGGTGAGTCAGGGCAGAACCTTTCGGGGGATTGTCGATCGGCAGTTGGGAGGAGGACCATCCCAGTAAGTGGGTGTTTCTCAAAATCGGAGTCCCCTAAAATGATCGGTTTCCTTTTGACAAAAGGGGTACCCTAAAGCAATACAAACCCAAGTAGATTCTGACCATTGGCGATTGATAGATTACTTGGGGGTTGTCTTATATCCCCTCAGCCTCGTGTAGCTTGGCAGGAGTGAGTGTTTGTGAGCAAGTCTCCCTCGATCGTGCTGTGCAGTTTTCATTCATTCGATTGTTTGGTGGGCCTCGTGGCACATTTGTTTGAGGAGTCTTCCAGGCAACCAGACTATGTGCCAGGGACCTCTGCGTCTCCTCCTCTCAGCTGGATGTGGACAAGTTGGACTTCACGCTGGACGAGATGTGGCTCACACCCCTGAAGCAATGGCTTTCAGATCTCGGAGGAGGAGCGAACGGGTAAGCCTCAGCGATTTCTGTGAGAACGGGTAAGCCTCTGCGAAGGGCGAGTGCCAAGTGCCAAGTGCCAAGTGCCCCGACCGCTGGATAGGAGGCTTGGATGTCTTCGGCAGCACTGCCGAAGATTTGCTGAGCACAGCCGGCAAGCCAATCACGGCGCCTGGGTAGGGGGTGGGTGAGGAGGGACCAGGTCTCTTTTGGAATGGTTGAGACATCACCTTGAGCACCATCTTATTTCAGGGGAAACGTTGGGAATTCGCTCCGGTGGAGGACGCTCTGGTTGCCAGAGTCAGAAACCGGTGGTTGAACGTGGGACCTTTTGTACTTGAATGTGGATCAACATGAGGCTGGAGCCATGAGATAGCGAACATGGAATACACACAACTTGCATTAAATTGACCTCCTACTGTGTCTACAACACTTTACTCTTTTTTTTTGGGCATGGAGTTTTTAGTTGTCATCCCCAAGGGCCCTCAAGCAAATATTATGTGCACATATGGAACGTTGTAAGGGACACTTTGCCAGACTCGATTCTGACATGCGCTGACACGGCTTGCAGCTGTTGCATCTTCAGGCATTTTCCTGGATTTTCCATGGGTGTCATCGTTTTCCCCGGTTTTGGAGATTGATTGAGGGGTTGGTCAGTGGTGAAACACTGGCCATTTTTATCAAGAGGCTTCAATCGAAACTCTCACGGTGGGTCCTTGGTTTTTTAACCAATCCTCAAGCAACCTAAACAGACGCGCGAATCCAATCCTGAAACGACCGCAACCCAATCCTAGAACTATCCCATGCCCACCGTAAACCAGTCCTAAAATTATCCTTCGCGAATCCCAAGTCAAACTTAGACCAAGCGGAGACAAGCCACGGGAGGGTGGGGGAATTCCACAGAGGGAGGAGGGAATCCCAAGCCACATCACAGGGGGAGTGGGATCTTGAGGGAGAGGGGGAGGGGGACTTGCTGATCATGCATACAAATATACATATTATTATGTATACATGGAGCAGCTATTTTCTTGCGCGTGGCCCCGGTCATGAACAGCAACCTGTCATGAACTCCCTGAAATTGTTGGAAGCAAGGTCAGATTCCATTTAGCAGGCGCCAAGGGATGGAACCCCTTCCGGGGCGGCGTCTTATCTGAGCTGGTGGCCTAGGATGGCTATGTTGCTCCTGACGTACCAGCTGTGGTGCAAGCAGAGCAGGTGAAGATCGGCGGCTTGGACACCACAGTTCCTTGGCTTAAGTCGCAGGCCCTTTTCGGAAGCATCTCAGGTCTTTTTGAGGGTCCCTTCCTTTTCGCCAAGAAACTGCGGGCCCCAGGTGTGGTGCTCATTGCGGCTGAAGTACCTTGACTTCCTTCCCGTCTATGTCCGAGCAGTGGCTTGGCTTTACCATCGCGTGGCGGCTTGCTGTGCAAAACACCTCTGCAAGCAGTGGCGCCGTCGGCACTGTCAGCCCGCTGGCCCCGTTGTTGCGACACATGCGAGGGAATCCATTTTGTGTAGTGAGGAGGTATAAAGACTCGCACCAGCAGGCTTGATGCTGCAACACCAGCATTGAGCTTTCGTGGCCAGGGATGGGGTAGGATGACGCCACTGCTAAAGGCCCTGGCTCGCGAGGCCCTGAAAGTCTTGTCCTTCAGCAGCTTCTTCACCCTGGACGGGGCTTCTCGGCGGAAGAGAAGGCACAGGAGGTCCCACTGAGAGAGTGGGAAGAAGCCGGCCCTTGGACAAAGTTAAGCCTAATAGTGTAGCAGTCGTCTTGGAGCCTTGCTCTTTCCTAGGGTCATCCATGTCGATGTTGTTTGGATCAGCCCTCCAGCGATCTCAGTCAGCTGACCACTTGGTTTCATCTCCTGGGAATCTTTCCTGCGCGAAGAAGAGTCCATTGACATCGCACCAGGATGTTTCCCTGGGTCTCAACCAATCGAGAGACTCAAGCGGCCATGGAACGCCAAGAACCCGTCCCTTGTTGTAGTTGAACTTTGTGAAACAATCACGCCCGTGGACTGCAATAAGAGGAGTCTGACAGTCTGATGGGAACTTGTTTGATGCCAGAATTCTTGCAAGGCCAACCGAGGACAGCCAGGAAATCACCCAGGCAACCTGTGGCATCCAAGCCAAATAGAGACCCCTGCAAAGGCAGGACTTTGAAGGTGGATTTCCAGTACTCCGCCTCCAAAAAACATAAGTGAAAGCAGTAAAGTGCCCTCTGGAGAGAGAGGGAGAGAGAGACAAACAAGGTGCTATTCTTCTTTCTGACAGATTTCGGGACTTCCAGATGTTGATGCGCAGGCACAGAGATCTTTGCACCCACCTGTTGTAGAGCTTCCCACAGTTGTCAGCAACCCGAAGCTTTTGCCAGCCATGTGTCGATTCAAAGCAGAACCACAGTGCCTCTCCCCGGTCCAAAACCGGAAGTCTTCAGTTGAATCGCGTTGCAAGGGAATGTTCGCCATTGACAGGGAGGTTCTAAGGTTCTATGACCCTGACATTCAGGGGACGCTAAACGGCTGATGGACGAGTTCCATTGCGCCAAAGGCCAATCACGTGGGTATCCAAAAGGAATCCAGTTGTTGGTATCCGTCACCCAAGTCATCTTCAGCCCTCGAGGTGAGCCTGGTGCTGCCAGCCAGGCAGCTGGAGCCGCACCGCGGCTCGCTGCAGGCGGAGTGTGGAGTTTCCGGCGGTGGGGTTGATTGAAAACGTGTGTGTCTGTCTGTGTGTGTGTGTGTGTGCGGAGCGACAGATTTACCCTGTCGCCACCTTTTCCGATTCTCAGCAGGGGGCTCTCGGAGCCTGCATGGGACGGGAGCCAACGAAGACGCCCATGCACCGCTCGTGATGCGGATTGGGACGCCAACCCGTGTACCTGCCGGTGATACAAAGTCCTTTTGGCCCGTTGTTTGTTTCACTGTGTGTGCTTCATGTTGGATCTGGTCGCGTTTTCGACACTAAAGAGAAGCCAAGTGTCGTGCAAGCCGAAAATCCACCCACTCGAGACTCACCAGTTGTACTCGAAGGAACAGCTTCTCCCTTGGGAGTTCAAGTCCTCGGGTGTACCCATCGTGTGACCCCGGGCCGGTTTTTACCGGAGAATTTGACCTCATCGTACTGATCATCAAACCAGCGTAATTGCAATTTCAACCGTTTCAACGTTTCACTAAAGATAGCCCAGCCACCAGATGATAGAACGTTTCACACCTTCGCTCTTCTTCCTGCTGTGCCTAACCCGCGCGTTCGTCCTCCTTCTCTTGGCCCGCTTAGGGATGACCTGCTTGTCTTCGCGCTGTTCACCTTTCTCCTTGTCGTCTTCTTCCTGCCTGTCTACCTGTTCTTGCTCCTCGCTCTCCTCACGCAGTTTTGCTTGACGTCTTCCTCTCCTTCCGTTGCTTTTTCGTGTTCGTCCTCTTGGCCCCCTTGTGGGATTCGACGTCCTCCTCGAGCCTTGGTCTTAATCCTCTGTCTTTGTCCGGGCGGGATGCGCCGCCCAAAAAACGCATACTAACCCCTTTCCCCCTTTTTTCCACCTTTTTTGTTCCCTTGTCTCCTTCTCTTCTCTTTTCTTTCCGGCGGGCTGCGGCGCCCAAGATACGCATCTCGGCCCCTTTGTCTGCCTTTCTTTCTTGCTTTCTTCCTTTCCTTCTTTCTTTCTTTCTTGCTTGCTTGCTTGCTTGCTTGCTTGCTTGCTTGCTTGCTTTCTTTCTTTCTTTCTTTCTTTCTTTCTTTCTTTCTTTCTTCCTCTCTTTCTTTTGTTCTTTCCCCCCCCCCCCCCCCCCCCGTCTTTTTCTCTTTTACCACCTCCCCGCTTCATCCTGTGCTTCCTCTTCGCCCGTTTAGGGATGGCCTGTTCTTCCTCTCGCTCTTCAACTTCGCGGTGTTCCCCGTCTTCGAGGTTTAGGAGGGTTCGGACTGTTTGGGGTTTTTGCCCTTGTCGGAGACCCTAAACTTGGTTTTCCCTGGTTTTCGTGTTTCTTGTGTGGGGTTTTGCCTGCGGAGACCCAATGTGGGGCTTTCTGTTTCTTTGCTTTCTTGCTCCGTTTGTTTTCCGTTGGGTCTTCGTCCGTCTTTCGGGCGCGTGTTTTTTAGGGTTGCTCCCCCCGTAAAAACGTAGCTACTCGCCCCTCTTTGAGGGGCGTGTGTGTGCGGAGCGACAGATTTACCCTGTCGCCACCTTTTCCGATTCTCAGCAGGGGGCTCTCGGAGCCTGCGTGGGACGGGAGCCAACGAAGACGCCCATGCAGCGCTCGCGTGATGCGGATTGGGACGCCAACCCGTGCACCTGCCGGTGATACAAAGTCCTTTTGGCCCGTTGTTTGTTTCACTGTGTGTGCTTCATGTTGGATCTGGTCGCGTTTTCGACACTAAAAAGAAGCCAAGTGTCGTGCAAGCCGAAAATCCACCCACTCGAGACTCACCAGTTGTACTCGAAGGAACAGCTTCTCCCTTGGGAGTTCAAGTGTGTGTGTGTGTGTGTGTGTGTTTGTTTGCAGGGTGCCCTTCTCAAGGTTGTTTAAAAAGATATCATCAGGAAAGCCACAAATGTGACACATGGCGGTCAGAAATGCTGAAGGGGTGTATTGAATTACTTCTTGGCTTTTGTTTAATCTCTATTTCAAGGCGGGCCGCGCGAGAATCAAACAAATGGGATCAAATCCAGTCTGGGATGTGAGATACGGATGTGCTATGCATCGTGCGCAGTGGCCTCTTGTTTTGCGATTTTACTAGAGTGGCTGGCAATATGCTGAACACATAGTCAATTGCGCGCGCTAGCCAAACGCTAGCTCCGCGCTAGCACCGCGCTAGCAGGCAGTTGAACAACCAGTACGGTTGAAAAGTCACTGGACTGAAAGCGAAAGCAGATAGTTCGTCCCAAAGCAGCTAAGAAAAGGCGCGCGCGCTAGTGTGCGCTTGTCAATTGTACGGCAAACAACTTGGGAAACAACTTTTTGACAAGTGGTCACGTATCCGAATAGGAGGATATATTTTCCATCATCTACTGTACTCAAGAAAGTGACAGTACAGTAGTTGTTTAGCAAGAACGCAAGCGTGTGCCGGGATTCTATTTCAGAGGTTCCATATGAGCTGCGTGCAATATTTCGTGTAGGCCTCAATAACGTTGGTTTTTTGGGACCTCCCTTTCCTATTCCCATTTCCGTGATTCGGAGGACTGAAGAGTTCTATGTTGGCACTCCTGTGTCATGGCTATTTTGTATTCAGTGGGGACGATCCATGACAAGTGGAGCCCCTTCATGTGCGCGCTTGCAATGAGTCCAAAGTTGGACGCAGTTGATCTCGGGTGACGCGTAGAGAACCACATCATTCCTCGCGTCCGGCCTCTGCCAGGACTACGCCACGACCATTGGCAGCCAGTACGCCTACTCCGTGTTGGACCATATTGCCTCCCTGCTGGGCGCTCCGGCAAGTGACGCCAAAGGATGAGGTGGCGCCCGATGCGAGCATGGCCCATATTATCAGTGGTTGGCTTGTTTGTCTTTCGACTTCACACTGATTCAGCAAGACCAAACACAGGCAGTCCCCCTGCCGACCGCCGTAATGTACCAGTAAACCAAACGATGCGCTCCAGCTGCAAGTACGAAGTGATGCTCCAAGAAGTTTCGTTTGTCCATTGGTTTGCTCGGACTCCCGCGTTCAGCATGAGGTGCCAGTGCTGCAGGTTGGCGTTCAGCCTTGGATATGAAACTATGGGTTTTCTAGGGCTCTGCTTTAGTGATAGGCAAATATAAACAAATGAACTTTGCTAACCGACCCTGTATACTACCGTAATCCTCTAGACCCATTTTAATACACTTTTACATTATTGTGGGTACTCTGTACTGACAAGCAGTTCATAATCGAAGCTTACTGATTAAATCCTATTATGATTATTATTATGATTATTATTATTATCATTATATATATATACATATATTTGATAAGTTAGAGCAACTCAAGTAAGCTATATGTTTCGGTCGGCACCCGCAGCAAACTGGAGCAGCCCCTGTACCTGTGTGCAGCTGAGGCAAAAGCTCCCTGCTGAATCTCCCCAAGGCACCGCTGAAGCTGGGTGGCGCTGCGGTGGCCCTGGTGGGGGACAACTTGAAGGGGGTCACCGACGGCGCCGTGTCCATGCTGAGGAGCCGTTTTGGGTGGTTCGCGACCGCGCGGGCGCTTTCTTCCGAGGAAGGGCGATGGTGGAGGTTGCCACAAAAAGGCCTTGTGCTTGGCTTGGATCAGAGAAAGATGTCACACTTGATGGTCTCCCCTCAAGCTGCTTCGAGTTTGCAGGAACCTCACGTTGGACGACGAGTACATTGCGAGGAAAAACCGCGCCTTGGTGGAGATTTGGTGCATATGGAATCTGCTTTTGGGCAACCTACATGGACACAGCTGGGCTCACGGAGAGTCTAAATACTGGTCTGCCATACTGATGAATCATTCAGTGGCTATCTGGAGGATCAGATTCTTGAGCCATCCAAGGAGCGACACCCTGCACCTGTTCAATTCCTTCGCACTGCAATGTCCTTTATCTTCCGGTATTTTGTTGGTTCTGAAAACAAGCGTCATTCAGACTAGCGACTCGTGCACTGTGAAGAACTCCACCTCATTGGGTTTTCCATCAGGGTCATTACACAGGTTCGCGGAGCGGCCAAACAAGCCGCAACACTCAAACAAATGTGATGACCTGCTGCGGCCGCTGATCTACCCGGACAAAGCAAAACCATTTACTTTGATGACCTTCCCCGAACGGTACTGGCAGCGGGTCACGGTTCTTAAAACGCGGTGGGGGTTGGGGGGTTCTGCCACGCCCATCTCCGAATTGGGAGCTGCCGCCTGCCTGGCCTCATTTCAGGTGCCCCCAAGGGCCCCATCCAGGGCGCCGGCCAGGGCTTCTCCGCTGCGGGCAAGTCGCTGTGGGAAGGAGGGAACGAAACCGGTTCCTTGAAAGGGGGGCGTGTTCCCAAGCCTTTGCTCCCTTGCTGCTAAAATTTTTCGGGGTACTGCCGGAGGTCTCGGGGGCTGAAGCATGCACCGATCCGGGTTTAGCCTCAGGCGGTCCAGGCTGCACATGTTGCGACAGATCAATCCACTTGAGTGAGAGACGGGTTGCCCAAAGGCTCAGCTGCAGAGGTCCGCATGAATGAACTCAGCGCATTTTCAGAATGCTAGGAGTCGAGGGCATGTTGGACGTGGTGAACAAGCCCATGGAAGGAGCCAAGAAGGATGGCTTGTGGGGCTTCGCAACAGGCAGGGATGAAACCCAAAAATGGTCTCATTTGCAACCCAGTGAGAGGCATTTGCTTGGCTGCAGCGAACTTTGGGGCTTTGGGATGACCCTGGTTCTCAACAGAGGCTGTGGCTTTCATGCCGGTGCGGAGGTCATTGTGCCGAGATAACCTTTCCCTGGCGCAAAGAGCCAACACCAAAGGCATCCGCGCTTACAACAAGAAAGTCAAAAGCTAATAAGTCAAACTTGCCTGACACTCGCATGTTTGACACTCAGCTGACGGTCATGCTCGCAAGACCAGAGCTGGCGATTTTGGAAGCATATCTCAATACGCGCGTACACACTCACACACACAGACACACGAAATCTAGCACGCATGTAAGAACAGTAGCAGTCGGCATCGCTGGCCTCGCTCTGGCCACAGATCTCGTCTCCCGGCCTCGCTCCAAGTTGCGCCCCAGCTCTTTGTTTTCTTACGCCAGGCCTCACCAAGGGCGCAATGGGCACCATCGTGAAGCCGGTGGCGGCCATCGGTACTGCCATCGGTGAGGTGGGCCCGCAAGGTTGTTCATAGGGCTAAGGTTGGACCTGTCGAGGGTTTGCTTTCCTTTCTTTACTCTTCAAACACCAAGCAAAGGGGGTTGCTGTAATCATTTTCATGTGGTGGCAAGAGGGCCATCCTCCTTGCAGGCTCCCCAAACTCCAAGAGCCCTCCAACATACCTGTTGAGTGTGCCGAAATCCCTGTGAGAGGAATCCTCACTTGGGAGGGTTGGGGTGTGCTCAAAAGGTATGTTGCATGATTCTTGAACAGAGCAACAAGAAAGCAAGTGACAGCGTCCCTTTGAGCAGCGTGTTCCTTCCGCCGGCTTCCTTCAGTTTGCTCGCGGAGTTGTGATGCGTCAGGTGGCTTCAAAGTCATCAACAGACCTTTGGGGTTGCAACCCTGGCATTTGCTGAGCAACCTGCGCGCGCAGGTGGGCTCAGGTCTTGCCTCGACCACCAACCAGCTCAACGAAAATGAGGCACGGGCAGTGTGGAAGTGGCGGGGACCCTCATCGGTGGTGTTAGTGCGTCCCTGTCGCGCTGCGAGGGTCCCCAATGACATCCATCCTCTTTCCAGCAGTCACCGGCGTGGAGAGGAAGATTCCCACAAGGGAAGTCGTCTTCCCACACCTTCCTGTCAGCTTCTATGATTCTGGAGGGAGGGTAGTTTGGGGATGAATCGTTGAGCGTTGACAACACAGGGGCAAATGTCCCTGTCTGGGGCATGTCAAAATAGCTATTTAGGCTCCTTTTGGGACATGGTTTAAGGAGACATATAAGGTAGCCCTGTTTCAAGGTCAGTTTCAGGGTTCCTTTGCCTGCAGAAAACAGCCAAGGTGGGGTCCACTTCAGATGTAGCTCCCTCACAAATCAGGAGCCCTGCAGAAAATGTGACGGTTTCTCAAATTTGGAACCCCTTCGGGTGGTTGGTTTCCTCTTGCTTTCTCCTTAAAGCCATCCAAAAGGGGGACCCCTATTTTGAAAATCCCCTCTGAAATCCCAGAACCCAGGCTATTCAGCGGCGCCGCGCCACACGGAGGCTGCGCCTGCCGCGGCTGCTCTTCGGCGTCCCGGCGCTGGACAATTTGTTTTGGCTCTGAGTTTCCGTTTGCCTGCCCTCTCTAATCAATCCAGCCTACAAAAGGGGTACCCTCAAAACAGAGCACGTTACCCTGAGGGTGCGTTTTTTCATGAACATAAGCATGTGGAAGCTGAACATGCAAGAATGATCTGCATCTGCCTCTACGTATGCATGCGGCAAGGAACACTTGAGCCAACCAAAAACCACAGAAGCAAAACTATGGGGTCTGATTTGTTCTGTTCTCTCGAGGTGTTTCACACTGTTCAAAAACAATGCAAATAGTTTCGAGAAAGCAACACCAAACACAACGACAAGCCCCAATTGTTTCAGAATCTGGGACATGGGGTCTGAACTTACTTTTTGGGTTTTGGACTTTCTCGAGCTTGTCCTGGTATTTCTGCATTTCCCGTTTCAGGCCTAGGTGCAAGAGCTCCTGGGTTATGTAGCTCACATCAAAGCCTTGATACAGCATTAAATGTCTTGTGATTCTATGTGTAAAGAACATTCTTTTGGAAAGTGTGTTTAGTTCACGTGTTGTTTTATCATCAAGCATACGTGCCGAATGGCCGTATGGCTCAAGTAACATGCCTCTCGGCAGAATTCTCTAGGGACCTCGTGCGTTCGCAATAGCACGGCAGAGACTTTCATCATCGCGGTCAAAGGGCGCGGTGCTGCGGGTTTCCGCTGTTAGGAGGTGGGCGGAGCTCCGGCTGGAGGTTCTGGACTTGGCTAGTTGCTTCCTGCAATATTTTCTGTTTTCCGTTTAACCCTCAAACAACTTACTTTCTTACACCTGTCGCGCCCTTCAGGGCTATACCATCTTTGCCCAAAACCGCAGGTTATCAGCCGTAACAGCAGAAAGCTGTGGCTGGTGACCCGGTTGCGGGCCGTGACCCGCTACTTGCCCCTCTTCCCAAGCCGGAAACCACGATAAGGTTCATCAAGTACAGCGAGAGCAGCTTCATGCAGGCGTGTGTCGATAGATACATTGAGCTGTGTCAGGGAAAGTACCCGAAGAAGCTGCAGAAGGTTGAAACTCCGTTCCTGGACGAGAGCAAGCCGGAGTTTGACGAGAATTCCGTCAATCCTGAATTTGACAAGCTCTTCAACCAGGCGATGGACATGGAGACCGTCAATGCGCAGCCAGGATGCCTCGGGAATGACGCGGCGGCGGTGCTGATGAAAGTTCTCTACGGGGCTCGGATGGGCAGGTATGACCTGATTCGTCCCGTGCAGGCGTTAGCCAGCCGGGTCACGAAGTGGAATCATCTGTGTGACCGCAAGCTCCACAGGTTAATTTCATATGTGAACTCTACGCTCGACCTTCATTTGTACGGTTGGGTGGGCGATAGCCCAGAGTTCATTGAGTTGGTTGCTTACTGTGATGCGGATCTGGCTGGGGATCGTACTGATTCCAAGAGCGCATCGGGAGTGCTTATTTGCCTTGTGGGTCCTAGGACCTACATGCCCATCACTGGAATAAGCAAGAAACAGACATCCGTTTCGAAGTCGACTCCTGAAGCGGAGATTGTTGCTCTCGACCATGGAGTGTCTAAGGAGGGAATGGCACTAGCTACCCTCTGGCAGCACGCTATTGGGAAGGGGAAGGAGACCCAGCCGTTCATTATCAACGTGCTGGAGGATAACGAATCGGCGTGCCGAATCGTTATAACTGGGAATAATCCCAACATGCGCTATAGGGAGGGGATCCTGTCTGGACCACCGCACCTCCAAGAGCTCACAGCCGACGAGTCAAAAGCGGGCTGAACAGAACAGGATATACCAGAATAGACGGCATCACCTGCAGCAAACGGATCCATCTAGGCAGCGCGGCGGTGGAGGCGGAGGAGGTGGCGCCGGGGACGTGACCCCGCCCGGAATCTTCACCCCAGTGTCCTCCTGAATCGGTCGGACATGTGCAGGAAGAACAGGTGGCGCCAAGGTGGTGGCGGGGGAGGGGGAGGAGGTGTATCCTCCGCACCTTCATCTCCTGACCTCCTCTGGCTCATCGTCATCCTGAGACGGATCATCCGACTCAGACTCAGCTTTCTCAGACGAGTCACAGTCGGGCGTTTCCTCATCCTTGGCACTGGGGCCCGCTCGGTGAAGCTTTCCTCGCCTTGGGCTCGGCAAGCTCTTGCTTGACGTCGTCCTGGGGTTGAGGACGGTCCGCAAGACGGTGTCATAGGCCACCGTCGAGGTTGCATGGATGTAGTCAGGTGAAACGCGACGCCCTTCTCAATGCCCTTGCCTACGTAGTCCAGCGCGTCACAGAATCGAAGCCCCGATTCGCTCGAGTCATAGCTGAACGCGTTGCTGACGATCTCGCGCGTAGCGATAACCCAGTCACGAAGCTCATGGGCAGCAGGCTCTTTTGGAAGCTCAATGGTCGCACTTGTTAGCCTCTGACGGCAACGAAGTAACACGCGGTCGCGTAGCCTGCCTGTAGACATGTGGAGGGAGAATGCCGTCTCTGCCAACCGATGTTGCGTAGAGAGAGCAGTTCCCAGACGACTGAGGGCAGCGCGCCAAACACATAGAAACGCTGCACATAGTGCACGAATGAAAGGTAGGTGGCATATGCTGCAGCGTGGGCAAGCTCTCTCCTCTGCAGATAACCGTCGTGTCTCGGCCCCTGGCATTGTTTTTCGGGACGTTTGCACCGAGGCCAGGAGGAAGGGAAACTCCAGTTTGCCCAGCGAGGCCTTGTGATGTGCTACATGGGAGGCGGACAGAGCTGTCACTATACTCAGGAAGGTTGATACGGCTTTGCGGCCATCACCGGAGGCAAAGGTTTGGCCGGGGGCGTTGGGCGCGGCAGCACCGAAGCCAGGCCTGCGATGAGAAGCTCCAGGAGACGCCATCGGATGAGCACGAAGGCGACTGCCACCGCCTTGCCACATGTAGCGTCTGAACGGCGCAAGAGGAATCTTCGTTTGGCTCCTCCATAATTCGGGGTGGTGGCGGGATTTTCGTGAACCAGATCGGATGAGGGGGGTGTGTTTAGTTCACGTGTTGTTCATCAAGCGTACGTGCCGAATGGCTGTATGGCTCAAGTAACATGCCTCTCGGCAGAATTCTCTAGGGACCTCGTGCGTTCGCAATAGCACGGCGGAGACTTTCATCATCGCAGTCAAAGGGCGCGGTGCTGCGGGTTTCCGCTGTTAGGAGGTGGGCGGAGCTCCGGCTGGAGGTTCTGGACTTGGTTAGTTGCTTCCTGCAATACTTTCTGTTTTCCTTTTAACCCTCAAACAACTTACTTTCTTACACCTGTCATGTCCTTCAACCTGGTCATCAACCACAGCTCCCCTGAGTTGTGTTACCGGGATTTTTGCCCTCTTCGCCCAAAACCGCAGAAAGGAAATCCGGTATAATTGTAGTTTTGACATAGAATATTTATTTGTTAAGTTGGGTTTTGAAAGAGCTATTCTGATTGGACTCTTTCCTTGTTAACTTCTATTCAGTTGCATTTATGGAAATTGAGAATACTTTGCTAAACATATTACGTAGAATTGATATGGACATTTCTCAGAGGTCCCAAGATCTTTTCTTATTTAATTTACAAGCCCCCCGCGCTATTCTTAATTTTAATTCACTTTACTAGGAATTGAATGGGACTGAATAAAGAACTACTTGTTCAACTAGAGTTCAGTTGAATTTGACAAGGACATAATCCAATCCAAATCTCTGCTTTGAATCAGAATTAATTCAGGACCTTCCAGTGAGGTTTCATGTAGAGTGCACCCTTGTTGGGCGGGGTTGAGGGGACACCATCCATTTGTTTACCCTATTTTGAGGCGATGGATTCCTTGTTACAACCTTCCAAGCGTTTGTAATCCTTTCTTTTCAGAAAGCAGGTTCCCCTGTGCTGCAGCAGCGCTTCGAGAATAGTGCCCATGGATTTGCAGCCTTCACAGCACGGCTTTACACATGTTGGAGAACTCGTTCGATGTCCCTTTTACACTACCCCAACCAAAAAACCAAATGGGCCCGGGGCTGAGGCGAGCTGGGTGAAGTGCGGCCCTACATGAACATTGATGCGCTGCTGCTGCAGAGGCGCGATATTCGCCCGGAAGGTGAGGCACCTTCTGTACTGGGTAGAAGGTTAGTAAGGGGTGCGAATATCGACCCGTTTGATTCTTTGCGAGGGGTTTGGGTAGACTCCTTGAGCACCAGGCTCAGTTGTCCCTCTAGATCAGTTTGGTTGAAAATAGCTGAGCAATTGACAAGATTCCAGGTTGTGGAGGAGCTGTTGGGGGGGGCGGGCTCCTCCAAGTTTCCTACAAAACCAGGGGACCCACCAAAGCTCAGGGAACAACGAACAGTGTGTGTAGCTTGGATGGCACTGATTTCAGTTTTGCGGCTTGTGAGGTTGTCAGTGCAAGCCATGAGTTCATGCCTGCCATGCCGTGCATTTTGGTTTTCGAGAAGCGCTCCCCTGCAAGCTCTATTAAGGTTATGCTTGATGTGATTTGCACTTTTGGAATTGCTGCCTGTTTGGAATCATACAGTGGGTGGACAAAATCCTGCACCAGTTGGGATGGATGAAGCCCCATGCATAATGGGATAAACTTATCTGCTGTTGGCCTTTGACCATCCGAAGTAGTTGGCTGCCAGCCCACAAAGTCAAGGCGAAGAGGCTAAGCACAACACTTTGTCAAACAAGCATTGTCACTTATTTTTGCGTGTTCGCCAATTGGCCCTCGGCTTCTTTGCTTTGGCTGCGATAGGATCCCAAAAAGGAGCTCTTTTTGTGAAGTGACCAGGTACGGGGAGAGCCTGAGCGGGGTGTGCGAGGTTGTGTCGCTGGAGCCAGGCCCCGGAGCTGATAGAATTGCCTCTGCTTCTTGCTTGTTTGTTTGTTTGTTTGTTTGTTTGTTTGTTTGTTTGTTTCTGGTTGTTTGTTTGCAACATATGCTTTGGGTTGTTTCAGGAACTTGGCTGACTTTCGGGCATTGGTATGATATCCAGGGCCTCGCGGGTTCTTTGGGAAGCCCTCGACCCTTTGGAAAAAGCTTCTGCTTTGAGGCTGTGGGATCCGAATCAGAGGCCCAGGACATTGGCGAGAGTACGACCCCGGAACAGGTCCCCCCTTTTGACACATTTGATGATGTTTGGACACACATTCCAGCCAGAGTTACTGGGAAGGACTATGTATGCTGTATTTCCATTTGCAGTGGCCATGCGAGTTTTGTGTTGTGGCTGTGCCGTTTGCAGGTGGAGATGGTAAGGCCAAATCAGTGCTACTCCTCTTCTCTGACAAGTTGGCGGTGGCTTCGGCTTCTGCTGAGGAGCAGGGAGATGAGACTGTTCTTTGAGGGACTGAGGGACCGCCGGAGCGGTTGCTTCCCTCACAAATCCATGGGTGCATGCTATACAACCTCTGGCGTTCATCACCCCACGGCCCTCACGGATTTTTGTCCCGGCCGATGCGATTTGCTTACAGGGATTGGAGCATTTCTTGGCGTTCCCTGCAGGCACCGGAAGCGCCCTCGCGACTGGAGCGAGGCTTCCCGCCGCTGAAGAGCAACAAGCAGGCCGCTGCAGTGGGCGGGTGATTCTCGCAAGGCATGCAAGTGGCCCGGTGGTTTGTTGGGGAAGACTTGCTTCGTTGGGGATTTTCCAGCTTCAGAAAGCGTGAGGAGAGAACCAACGTTTGCCTGTTCGGTGGATATCATCAGCACACAGAAGGATCAGACAAACTCATATCTTGGCAGAGGATGCCTTCTGTTCGGGTCCTGCTTTTTGTTCCAGTGGCGCTCAAGGGAGACACACTCGATTTGCTAGGCCTTGGCCGGGTGTCACGAGGGCTGAGGATCAATGGAAAACGGCAATGACCTCGTTCCCTGGTGCGTCAGAACTTCCGGGCCAGCACTCCGCGCGTGAGAAATGATTTGCCCAAATCAAGAACCACGGGCATCAGGCAGCGCATTTTCACGTGAGTCTTGGCCACGGCAAGTCCTCACCCTCCTCAATCGGGTTTGTGTCAAAATAGGGGAACCATGGAAACCCCAAAATAGGTTTTGCATCCTCTTGGTTCCCTTTTTAGGCAGACTCAACTGGGTGTGTGTTGCCTGTCCAGAGATGGTTGCCGCCACACGAAAACGCAACAACGAAAGAGACGTCCTGAGCCTGGACGGGCCCTCTCCAGGGCGCCCCGCTGCGGGGCCTTCACTTTTCCGAGCTGCGCGAGGTGTCCCAAGAAGGCGGGGCCTTGGTACCGGGAACATTGGTCAGAAGCCTGAAGCAGAGCCAGTGTTTGCTTTTCTTGCGTTTACAGCACTGGGACTATTCGAAGGTTAGTTTCCCTTTTGCTGGGTGATGTTTAAAGGACTCTCTCGGGAAATGACTCACACCGAAGCCACAAAATCCTCAAGTGTTTCTTGTTGCCCACGGCTTGGTGGTCAGTGGCTTCAAGCAGGTGGAAGCGTTTTGGCAATCGGACATGATTATTCGCGCCAGTAGGTCATGCTTCAAAATGCTGCGACTGGATGCCCTTTCAGGGTGTGCATGTCTCAAGCCGATCTGGCTCATTCGATGCAAGGAAGGCAACCAGTTGTATTCCCAGCCTTTGAAAGATGTTCGATGTGACGGGGAACATGAGGATCTATCAAGTCACTCAGTTTCTCAGTAGTGGACAGTGCCGCTGACCAAGCAGGGAGGCCTGCACCCAGCTGTGTCCGGCTTTGTTCTTCCCCGTATGTTTCTTGGTATCTTTCGTGGTAAAAGAGGGTTTAGCCGACTCGGTGTGTTTGGCCCTTTGCCTTTTTGCGCACAGATCCGTGGAGGTACGGCGCTGAACTTGCACACCATCCAGGGCCAGAAGTATCCCCTGGAGCTAAAGCAGGAGCCCGGCACCAAAAACAGCAATCATGCCTTCTGAGAGAGGGCAAACGTTGCTCTGAACCTCAAAAGAAAGATCAAGAACTGGAATTGGGTCCTCTTGGTTTGCTTTTCCAACCAACTTCTAGTACTTGGTTTTTGGAGCACCCCCGAGGGCCCTCTATGTTTGACTTTTGGAGTTCTGATCACTGTTATGCCATTGCGCCTACTTGCGCATGCTCGATGCAACAGGACAGAAGTGTTGGCAAGGTTTTGCATGCCCACTCTTACCTTAGATACATGACGTTGTCTCAAAATGGGACCCTCCCCCCCAAAATGCTCCTCTCACTGTTCAACGCATTCTAGAGTAGAAGGATGGGGAGCGGATGGCGATGGTTGTCAGGCAGGCTTCCACCACAGCCATCGTACGTCGCGACAGTTCTCAGCTGGCCTGTACTTTCCGTATCCCTTGCGGTTCTATTCCTAGCACTCCCTTGGGCTGTGAATAGTGCCCATCCAGCAGCCAGCTTTGTCAGTCAACGGGTATGCCTTGGCTTGCAGGCTTCGTCACAGGCAAGCATCTGGGAGTTTCTCAAAATTGAGATCCCTTCCTGCCACCACGGGCGATTCCCTCGAGACACTCTGAAAGTTCCCAATTGAAAGAAACTTTGAGACAATGCCAGGCCTTTGCTTTGCCGTCGCTTTGTCGCCGAGTCGAGGCGTGGCTGCCGGAGGGGGCGGTGCAGGCGCTGGTGGAGGGCCTCTCCGCCGGGGCCAGGCACAAGCGCCTGGAGGCCCCCGCTCGTGTCGAGAGACGTCGGCTTCGGGTGAGAAGCTGTGCAAATTCGGTGGTTTCTCAAAACAAACGCGATGTTTGGTTTTGCGCCGAATTGGTGCACGGACATCTTTACCTGACTCAAGGACATAGTGTACACCAAGGTGTACCCCAGATTGCAAGTCTTGCATTTGTCAAAACACAACGTAAACAAGCTAGACTACTGCACACACACACACACACACGCAATCACGAACACACAACCTTGAATGCGAATCTTCTTCCCCATCAAAATCCTAAGCACCCTCCAACAGACAACAACGAAACGGGACCCTGCAAAACTGCAACAAGTCCCTGCCCCCGCGAAAAGTTTTGGTCACCCTCCAGCAACCCTTGCAGCACCCTGTAAAAGCGCCCTTCAACAGCACCCCGCGCCTCAGTCTTGCACCCATCAACTACCAGGCAAGGCGCCCGTTTCTCGCAAGGAGATCCACAGCCCCTGACTGAGGCTCATCGCACCTGGGCGGATCTGCGCTCGATTCTGCGCGGCGAAGCGCGCCACTGGGCTTTGAACTGGGGGAGGGGGCGAGGTCAAAAGCCCGGGTGGGTGTGGCCTAAAGGGAAGCAACCGATTTTGCGTGCTTTGAACGGGGATAAATGGAAAACTGACCATTTGCATTTTGTTGGTTGGCTCTGCCATTGTTGCATTTGAGTTGGCATTCACTTCGTTTCGCATGTGTACATGCAATTTCATTGCAGCTCGAGCGGAGGGACATTCCCATGGGTGAAAACATCGAGCGCATGCAGCCATGAGAACGCGACTCAGATCCAGGCTCCATCACAGAATAATCGCAATGGTAGCGACACCGGTTGAGTTCAATCTGCCGGCTGCTGCGACGCCATGTTCTTCGACGCGGACCTCTACGAGGCATGGACGAGCGCGCGGGCGCACCAGATGGCGGCGACCAGGGTGATCCCGGAGGCGCGCCTGGCGGCGAAGATGATGACCTGGCCGCCAAGGAGGAGGAGTTGACGCAGGATGGTGAGGTCGAACCCGACCCTGCAATCTCAGATCGGCCCAGAACCCCGCGACTGAACCTCGGCGACGACAGCGTGGACAGCGACGTGGCAGCAACAAGAGCAAGTCCGATGCTGGCAGCAACAAGGCCAAGTCAGACACGGCCAACAACGCGGCCGTGTTCGCAGGCGTTCCGGACAGGTGCCCACACCCCCGTCGTCTGATGGCGATGTCGGCGTTCCAGGAAGCGTTTGTTGCACTGGGTTAGCATCACCTGTCCGTTTTCGGGCCGGGGCTCAAGGGTGAGGCGGAGACCGAGCTGGAGGAGATCGGTGATGAGCGCTACGATCGCGAGGAGGGCGTCGAGCGGCTTCTGCAGGACCTGTCTGAGTCTTTTTTTTCTCGAAAAGGAGCTGTTCAGGCAAGGTTGCGTCATCCGAGAGATCGAGGCGCTCGGGTGTTCGCAGGGCGAGACGGTCCCCAGTTCGTCAGTGTCATCAAACTACTTGATGGACTACGATGAACGTGCTACCTCATTGTTGCTGCTGGCTGCAGGTTGAATGACGTGTTGGACGTGGTTCGCACCCAGCACCCTCTGGGCATGACGGTGACTGGTGTGCTGCGCAAGCAATGCCGCGATGCAGAGGAATACGCGACCTGGCAGGGACTGCCGCTGGAAGGCATGGTTCACTTCCGGCCATGAGGACAACTATGACAAGGGCGACTATGCCGATGAGCCGGTGGTCGTGGATCAACAACCTCGAAAAAAACCGCTGCTGTCGTCTTTGACAAGGAGGATTACCCTCAAGTTGCTGAAGCTCCTCATGGCGAGGTTGTTTGGAGATCAAGCCCGATCAAGCTCTTGACGCTGATGACTGTTGTGGAAGCTCTCGCAGTGACGAGCAAGAAGCTGACCGACATCGCTCGTGCCTGTGGTTTCTACAACACCGGCAAGGATGGCAAGGGCGGCCAAGACGCCGAAGTGAAGCAGATGCTGGAAGACAGCCAACGGCTGCAGCAGTTGGAGGATGTGAGGTGGTCGGCCCTCATCAAGTTCCAGCGGTTCAAGGCCATGCTGTGGAGGAGCCGGCCCCGGAGAGGACCAATTGAAGTGGGACAACGCGTGGCCTACTTCAGGATGAAGAACCACCTGCTCTCCGAGGGGCTTGATCCCGGCCCGTCAAGGGCCTCTCAGAGAAGCACGTTGTGGCATTCGACCAACGCGGCGAACAAGATCGTGCCATCCTAGATGCAGCCGGCAATCCCCGTAGCCCGCGCGAGGCTTCCACAAGCTTCTCGGAGAAGAGGGTGGAGATCGATGCGGCCGGCTTGAGCAGAGTTGCAGGAGTCTGAAACTACGGAGACGCAGTATGCGGATGCGCTCGCGCAGGTCGCGCGATGAGTTCAGGAAGTGGGTGGCTTCACTGGTGGCTTCACTGGCAGTGACACTGGCGGAGGCCAGCTGAGGCGGGCGGAGGCAAGTCAGCCTGGCGACACGAAACGGGAGAATTTTAGCAGCGCCATCCTTATTTGAGTTGGCACTCGCTTCGTTTCCATGCGGCCATGAGAGCGCCACTGAGTTATTGGCTCCACTACGTATAATCGCAAAACCCCTGGTTGATTTTGAAACTTGTTATCCTAGACGGACAACAGACCTGCCGTCGGGGATCTTTGCGTGCCTGTTGACGACGACGGACATCCCCCGCAAAAGCTTTGACTGTGGCAAGTTTGAGACCTGTTCACTTCTTTCCTCATGACTTCAGTTCTTTTGGGAAGCGGGTTTTGCCAGCTCAGAAACCAGCATTGTCGAAGCTTTGGGAAGTGTGCGCACATGGCGCGAGAGCTTCACATCAGCCGTAGTTTTGCCTGGGAGGCGCAACGCTGACTGATTCGTGTTTGTTGAAGTGCTGCGGGATCGCTTAGCAGCATCGCTCAACTTCTGTCAACTCTATGGTGGCTCGGGTTGCAATCCACAAGAAGAAGGGGCGCTGCACTGTCTTGTGCTGTTTTTTGCAAGTATTTGCTGCCAGTACAGTGAGAACAATTGCATACATGCATGCAAGCAGACAGACAGAGACAGACAGACTGACAGATAGAGACAGAGACAGAGACAGAGACAGACAGAGACACAGACAGAGACAAACAGAGACAGATCACAGAGACGGAGACAGAGGCAGACAGAGACAGACGACAGACAGAGACAGACAGACCGACAGACTGACCGACAGACAGAGAGAGACAGACACAGACAGACAGACAGACAGACAGACAGACAGACAGACAGACAGACAGACAGACAGACAGACAGACAGACAGACAGACAGACAGACAGACAGACAGACAGACAGACAGACAGACAGACAGACAGACAGACAGACAGACAGACAGACAGACAGACAGACAGACAGACAGACAGACAGACAGACAGACAGACAGACAGACAGACAGACAGACAGACAGACAGACAGACAGACAGACAGACAGACAGACAGACAGACAGACAGACAGACAGACAGACAGACAGACAGACAGACAGACAGACAGACAGACAGACAGACAGACAGACAGACAGACAGACAGACAGACAGACAGACAGACAGACAGACAGACAGACAGACAGACAGACAGACAGACAGACAGACAGACAGACAGACAGACAGACAGACAGACAGACAGACAGACAGACAGACAGACAGACAGACAGACAGGACAGACAGACAGACAGACAGACAGACAGACAGACAGACAGACAGACAGACAGACAGACAGACAGACAGACAGACAGACAGACAGACAGACAGACAGACAGACAGACAGACAGACAGACAGACAGACAGACAGACAGACAGACAGACAGACAGACAGACAGACAGACAGACAGACAGACAGACAGACAGACAGACAGACAGACACACAGACAGAGCAGGCAGGCAGGCAGGCAGGCATCCATCCATCCATCCATCCATTCATTTTAATTTAATACATCCATTTATCCATCCATCCATTCATGCATCCATCCATCCATCCATCCATCCATCCATACACACATACATACATACATACATACACACATAGAAACATGCGCGCACACACACACACACATGCACATATTCATGCACACACACACATACACCTCAGGCAGGCTCTGCCTACACAACGAACTAAAGGCGAAAACTCATCGAAAAGCGAAAGGCGCTCTTTGCGAGATGGGAGGGCACATCGGTCAGGAGAAACCTGAAAGTAGGACATGGGGCGCTAATCATGTGAACTGCAGCCTGAAATCTTTTTTCATTTTGGCCCTCAGATGCTGCCCGCAAGCGCGACATGCGCATGGTGGCGGAAACGGGTCTGAAGATGCACCCTTCAGAGGCGCGGTCATCATGTGTGACATGTCCTTTGGTGGGTGGCAAGCCCTGACCTTCGCCGGCCGCTGTTTGACCGGGTTCGTATCTTTGTAGGCTCTTCTGCGTTCGCATGCACAGGATGTGTTTTTGAAGTAAGGCAGCCTTTTTCACCCATTGTGGTGTTGTCGTTTTCAAGTGTAGATTCCCTTCAGCTTGTTACAAGGGCTTCAAGCCGTACAGGGTTGTGGCTTACTTGAAGCCGTTGTTAGCCCCTCTAGGTCTCAACCTGTTCAGAGACCAACCCATGTAGGCATGTGTCAAACGAAGGTAGCGGCGTTGTTGCGAAGCCATGCACCCGTTGAAATTCAATCCGTCAGCAGGATTTGAAGGCCTCAAATCCATTGTTACTGCAGGATTTACAACATACCTAATCTTGTGGACATCACGCTGAAAGAGTCCTATACGACTATGCATCCAGCTCATTTGCCACAAATTAAAGATTAAAAACGCTATCACGTCTCAACTCAAATGCTCCCATGTAGAGCAAGTGCTGGCAAGCATGTTCTTGGTTCTTTGCTACAATGCTCTTTGTACAGACTCTTTCAACGACCGCTAGCTTCTGCCTAAAGCTTGCACATTTGTCTAGTTTGTTTGTGGTTCATTATTGTTAAAACCCTCTAGGCCCCGTGCCGAAATTGGGTAGCTGTTCTGAGGTCCTTGTTGGTGTTGCTTCCCAAGTTCCATTGATCGCCATTTGGCTCAAGACACAATTGAGGTTCAAGATCTGATGTGTGACTGCATACATACGTGATCGGCATTGAGAGCGAAAACACTTCGCTTGCGCTGCATTTGTCAGGACTACTGTTGTAACTATCATTCCTTCTCCCTTACAACGTTTACACGGGTTCGGCTATAACGGCATCGTCCGTATACACCTTTCTACGTGGTTGGTATTACAGCTTGAGGGTTCGGTGCATAGCGTCCCACGGGACGTCACCTTGCCGTCTCTTGACAGGTTATCAGCCGTAACTACAAGCTCTACACTGGACTGGGAGACAGCTGGTTTATTGCGGGTACAGGGACAATAAAGGAACGATAACCTACACAGTACAATGGCGTCTTCGGCGAGCCCAAGTACTGCAACTTTTGGGAACAGCAGCTCAGAGGGATCCAATGGATTGATGGCTCTTCCTGCGGTGATGGATATGGTTGCAGATTCACAGGATGAACCTGGGAGCGGAGGTTCCGCGCTATTCAGCGACATATCTACTCCCACAAGATCATGGAAGCAGATCGATGTTCATCAGGAGTCGAAGAAAAGAGAATCCCCACCGAGAAGATCATCATCTTCGCCTGCGACACCACGGACGTCGCAGAAGGGCGTGAGATCGACATCGAAGGGTGGGAGGTCAAAATCACCCACCAGTGCAGATTTTCGCGCCGTGATCAAAGAGAAGAATAAGATGGAGGTGGAGATCGGGGAATATCAGAAGACACTTGATGAAATGTCGGCAGCAATGGCGAATCTTAACCAAGAAGACTATGGAAGCACCATCCGGATCCAGGAGCTGGAAAGACGATGCGAGATTGCCAGCAAGCAGTCGGGACATCTAGTGAGTCACCACCAACACCACATGGCTGAGGCATGGCGCAAGTTTGAGGAAGAAGCCCAACAGATGCGCAAGGTGGAAATGAACGCATTTCAGTACGGGGAGAAGAAAGACATGGAGTCGAATATTATAATGCAACAGATGAGGCAAGCTGAAGGAACTATCATGGAGCAGAAGCGGGAGATTGCATTGATGAAATCCTACATGGCAAGCGAGAAGTCGGCCGCGCAGGAATCAGCTATACGTGCAAATCAGATACACCGTGAGGCTTCACAACAGATATCAGTTTATCAGCAACAGATCAGAGGCATAGAATCTTCTACATCTATCGAGAAGTTCAACGAGGAGGAGATGGTCCAAAGTCTGAAATCACAGTTGGAGCATGCACTCGTCAAGCGCCCCGAGACGTACTCTTTGGAGGACTCCAGGGAACAGCTGATGGCGAGGCTGAATGACGTTACAGTATTTGCGGAACAGGAATCGAAGAGAGCAGATTGCTTGCTTCGCGAAAAAGAAGAGATCGTCAAACAGTATGAGTCCGACGTGTCGATGAAGGACCAGATGATTGCTGTCGAAGGTGGTCATCGTCAGGATGCGATCTTGGAGTTAGCCCAGGTCAAAGAAGAGAAACAAGAGGAACGGTGCACGATGGACGAGAAGTCGAAGGAGGCTGAGTACTGGAGATTGACAGCTAAGGGAATGTACGATGAGTACCTCGAGGAGATGCATGAGCTTCAGAGACAACTGAAAGAAAGAGAGGCGACGCTCAAGCAAGAAGAGAGTTTTGTACGCCAACTCGATGCTGACAACGAGGAACTACGTGCACACAAGAAGCTGGAGACACAGGAAGCCTCCAGCAGCAAAGATGGACATCGTGAACGAGCAGTAGTGAAACGCGCTGAGGGAGGAACCCAGGCTAATTCAAATAGGATAGACAAGAAGGTGGCTGGGTCAGTCCCGTCATCGTCTTCAAATCAAATCCCTAATTCGTCGCTGATGCCAGGTTCGATCCTCTTTCCGTCTTTCGGTGATCCAATGATCGATGTACACCTATCCCAGATGCAAGGGGTTGTTGGGCATGTCCCACAATCCACTACTACGACTGGTGGTGGTGATGGGGGGGGAAACAACGGTACTACGCCCCCATTGGATTACGGTGGATTCCCGCCCAATGGGAATGGGCAGGGAGCGGGTCGACGTCAGTTGAGCCTCGCTGGTGGCGGAGGAGGACCTCCGGATGATCCACCCGATGATGAGGATGAGGATGACGACGACGAAGGAGATGAGGAAGACGAGGAAGAAGAAGAGGAAGAAGACGATCGGACACGGAGGAGACGAAGGAGATCGAGAGATAACCGAGAGATCAAGAATGATCGACCGAGAATCTCGAGGAAAGAGGCCGAGAGAGTATCTATTCCGGCCTGGCCAAAGATCCATCAACTTGACACCTGGAAGATGCAACTGCTGATGAATGTTCTGAGCGCATGTGCAGATCCAGATACCGACGCATGGACGAAATGGCTGGAGCAGGCTCTTGGGTTGAACCCAGACCTGGATTTGCTTAGCGATTCAGGTGGCGACAGATTTGCTACGATAGATATTAAGATGGCCATGGGCATGCAGAACATGCTGAAACAAGCACCTGACGAAGCCAAGGACGTATACCTCGATGCTACACGACACTCTGAACTACGACATCAACAAGGGGTGATCGTGAAGGGACGAGAGTTGGTGGCATTAGTTATGCAATCATTCAGAACTTCCGATAGAACGGATCTTGTCTACCACATCGAGCATTTATTCAACCTTGACTTTCCTGGCGACAAGAACTTGGTCATGTTCAGGAACAAATGGTATGATTTGCTGCTGAAGATGAGGAGCGAGGACAGACCCAGTAAGCTGGCTCTCAGAGACATCCTTTACAGGAAGATCAAAGGGAGCAAGAAGATGGAGTTCGGCCTCAATGCCTACCATAGACTACCGGACAAGCATCCTCAGAAGACGTATGAATTCTTATTGGCGTTGATCGACTATCAGATCAAGGCAGATCGGGAAGACCTGATGCTCGACATGAAGGAGAAATCGGTCAAGTCGATGATGAAGTCAGGCGGGAAGGATGCGGCTCCAGCAACTGGCAAACAGGAGAACCAGGGTGGCAAGGGCAGAAAGGGGAAACCCGGTGGACCTGATGCCGCTCCTGTGCTCCCAAAAGCCAAGGCAAAGGGCCACGCTGGCAAGAACGGCAAGTCCGACGGTGCCAGCGACAGAGGCAAGAGTCCGGGCGGAAGCAAGGATAACCCCTGCTGGTACCACTTCAAATCGGCGAAGGGGTGCGTGAAAGGGAATGAATGCACTTTTTCCCACAGCAAGAAGACGGAGCATAAGTTGGAGAGCATGTCCAAGGGGAAAGGAAAGGGCAAATCCAAGTCCAGATCATCGTCACCAAAGAGGGATGATGGAGCATGCTTCGCGTTTCAGAAGGGGAAGTGCGATAGGGGAAGCGCTTGTAAGTACAGGCATGAGCTCATCAAGAACAATTCAGCTCCAGCAACGTCAAATGACAAGGCGCAAGCCAAGTCGAAGGCTGCCGCCAAAGCCGCAGCGCCTGCCATTGCGAGGAGGGCCATCGCAATGCCCGCGATAGTCCTGAAGCAATCGGCTCCTGCAGGGAAGGTAAGCTTCAAGAAGGACGTTGATCAGGTCGAACCGGACGAAGCCGAGACTGTCTACCACGAGCACGATGACGACGCGATGAGCGAATCATCGAGATGGTCTGGCGAGTCCGAGATCCCCGAGAAAATGGTGTGGTTCAAGGAAGTGCTCGACGTCGACGAGAATGGGGAGATCACCTACCTCGAAGACGAGAGAAGGCAATGGGAACGAAAAGGGGAATGGTACGGTTATGAGGACAATGAGAATGAGCCTTATCAGTACGTGTACGTCGACGAGAAGAAGTTCAAAAGCAGTGATCATCGTGAATTGTCAGCCTATCAAGTCCAACGATCATTGATACGTGCGAAGATACTGAGAGAAGTAGTGGATGATATATATAAGAAGCACTACTTCCCGGTGACCAAGGAGAGCAGCATAATGTTCGAGTATGATCGGAACAAGGACGAGATCAAGGAATCGGCTGTCGACTGGAAGAAGCAGCATGGTATGCCGAAGAACGTTTTCGCCATGTCAACGTGCATCAGCAAACGGGTGAAATGGTTGATGGACACCGGATGTGGTCATGATCTCATTGGAAGAGCCAAGGCGAAGAGCCTGGGTGTCGACATCGTGAAAGATGACGACGAGATCGTGTTCCAGACCGCGAATGGTTCCACTTCCACATCTGATGTGGCCAAGATAGTCGTGGACGAGTTGGACGAGACTGTCGAGCCGCATGTATTGGATGAGACACCCACGGTATTGTCAGTGGGGAGGAGATGCATGAAGATGGGTTATGCATTTCACTGGATGCCTGGTAAACTACCTTTCATGGTTACGCCAAAGCAGGGATTCGTGCACTTGCAGGTCAAGGACGACATCCCGTACCTAGTGAGTGATGGTAAACTTCGGAGTAACAGGCATCGCCCTACGATAGACGACCTCAAGGAGCACTTTTCGGAAGTATTGGCGATGGTAACGAACGACGAGGCAGATCAGGGAGGTGACGATGAGAACGACGTCACACCCGCCGCTGTCGGTGAGTCCGCAGAGGCCGAGGGCGAACACCACGACGGGGCATTCGACTTCGGGCCACCCGGAGGAGCCGGTCCGGTACGTCCGCCTCCCGTGGCTGAGGAAATACCTGTAGATGTTGGGTCAGTCCCGCATCGACATGGTGATGCCGAAGCTCACGAGGAAGAGGCTGACGAAGATGATCCAGATGCCGGAATCGAAGTAGACGTGTACGAAGGATCATCAATAAAGAGGAAAGTGGGAGTCCTCAAGAAGGACGCCAACTCCATAGCTCATTTGCTTACACACAGATACCGAAATCCCTTCTGCGAATCATGCGTCAAGGCAAAGATGAGACACTTCAGATCACGAACGGGAGCATTCAAAAGAGAAGTGAAGACGTTCGGTGACCTGGTGACGTTCGACTTTGTGACGGCATCAGGAGATCATGAAGTGGAAGGCAGGTATGCGCTCATCATCCGGGACATATATACCGGAATTATCATGGCTTATCCCACCGCGAGAAGAGACACTGACTCAGTCGTCAGGGCTATCAAGCACTTCTGCGGGAGGAGGAAAATCAAGCAGGTATATTCAGATGACGGCCCGGAACTGATCAATGCGTGCGTGGAGCTGAAGCTGAACCACGACCTATCGCTGCCTGGACGGCCGCAGAACAATTCCCTTGCTGAAAGAACAAATCAATTCATCATTGACCAGACTTCGGCTTGTCTAGTACATGCCGGTCTACCCACGTGTTATTGGGTGCAGGCCATCACCACTCTGTGCCATCTCATGAACATCGAAGAGGTGAACGGATCGAGTGCATGGATGAGGCTGCATGGCGAGGAGTTCAAGGGCGAGAAGATACCTTTTGGTGCGCTAGTGGACTTCAAGCCGAGCGAAGCACGAGGGGGAAAGAGGGAGAAGTTCGAGCCGAGAGGGGAAACTGGTATATTTGCTGGATATGTGTTGAGCACCGGTATGCATTGGGCAAACAAGTATCGTGCTTGGGCACTTACTGCATTTGCGGGTGCAGAGCTGAACATCAAGAAGGCAAAGGTTCCGCCTCGGTTGAGAATGCCACATCAGACGGAGAGGATGATCCTGAAATCTCCTCTGACATTCCCAATACAACAGAAGTACAAGGTTGCCAACGAGACTTTGGAAGGAATAGAGATGTCTATCGATGCAATCGGTCTGGATGCACGTGACCGCCTGATCGAGGATGAGGACTACGAGCCTGAATTGTTGCAGAGTGACGAGAAGCGACTGCTTGACGATGAAGTCGATCAGATCGCTGGTCTACTGCTCGACGATGGCCCGGAAGTAATCGCCGGAGATCGGGGGGATCATGCAGGAGAAGAAGATGCTAGACCGAGCTCCTCAAAAGGGAAAGGAGATGGACACCCTAAGGGCGATGAAAAGGTTGCGAAGTCCGACCTTCCACACGTGTCAGTTGGGCTACCCGGGGATGGTATCACGTACGTCAACGACGATGGCAAGGAGGTTAAGATCGACAAGGCCGGGAGACCGTATCCTGTCGGGAAGGACGGATTCAGGCTAATGAAGACATCGAGACCTCCAGAGTTCACTCCTGAAGAATGGAAGATGATGAGTAAATATTACACCAAGGAAGAGAAGGCCGAAGTGAAGGGCGGTGGCAAAAGGAAAGAGGAAGATCCCAAGAGTAAAGAGTCTGATATTTCCGCGCCGGCAGAGGCACGGACATTACAGATGCCCGGTGGTAAGAGAATTCGAGCGATGCTTCGGAACCGCTGGGGTGGAGTAGAATGGCAGTACAATTGGGGATTGCGGAAGAACATATCAAAGATCAAGAACCCAATGGATGGGAAGCACTTGGCTGAGCTTGAATGGGTCAGGATTGTTGTTAATCCTGTCGACGGGGTGGTTGTTCTCATGGATTCCAAACAGTCCCAAGACGTCATGAGACGAAACGTTCAGCTTGAGAAAGAATTTGAGTGTCTGGTGGTAATTTATGCCTGGAAGTTCAAGTCTGAGGAGCGATCAAAGTCGACTCCAAACTGGACGAAGGCGGTTGCATCAGTCATGGAGAGTCATAAAGACGAAGCTGAGACAGCATCGGGGACGGATCCATCGGTCGACGAATCGACGGACCTCACCTGGTATGAATGGGAGGAGTCTGCTGAGATAGTTTCTGGAAAAGTGCCACTCGCAATGCCTGCGATAGGCGAGGACGGTGAAGCCAAAAAGTACCCATCGATGCCGTGCGTGACTTCTGAGCGAATACAGCACAGAGAGAAGGCTGTGAAAGTTGTACGATTCTTCGACGCTTTAGTATCCAGGCCGGTAGGCCGGAAAGAGATGTTGACCAACCCTGATGCATTGGCATCAATGAAGAAAGAGTGGTCGGGATTAATCGACCAGGGGGTCTTCGATCTTGGCGCGGTGCGTGAATATGACGCTGTAGCCAGAGAAGCAAAAGCGAAGGGGGAGGAAATACACATGGCTCGCGCACATGGCATTTGCGTTGAAAAGCACTCACAGTTGCCTGTTGGTGATCCTAAGAGGAAGTTCAAGGGTAGAGGCGTGTTGCTGGGGAACCAAGTGAAGAACCAAAGCTTTGAGGCTGCGATGTTTCAAGATTTGGGGAACTCCCCTGCTTCATTTGAAGCCTCGCGTTGGGCGGATTTTCTGGGTTGTCATGATGGCTGGGATGTGCAGATGGCCGACGCTGTTCAGGCGTATATACAGGCCACCTTGAGAGGCACGCCGTGTTGGATTGAATTGCCACCGGAGGCCGTGCCAAGTGAATGCAAATGGGATAAGTACAGAAGACCAGTCGTCCCGTTGAGGAAGGCGCTGTACGGACACCCAGATGCGGGAACATTTTGGGAGCAGCACTGCGATGAGTCGGTGCGTGCCGTTGGTTTTGAGCCCATCGGCGAAGAATGGCCTTCAGTGTACATTCACGAAAAGCTCCAGCTTGTTCTGGTTGTGTATGTCGACGACTTCAAAATGGCAGGGCCGCAGAAGAACCTTGCCCAAGGGTGGAGCATGTTGCGTACACGTTTGAAGATTGAGCCCGAGACTGGACTTGACATGTACCTTGGTTGCAATCAAAGCAAGGGAAACGTCACTCTCGGGAACGGACACCGAGTAACAACGGTGACCTATGACATGGAACAGTTCCTACGTTCCTGTGTCGACCGCTATCTTGAAGTGGCGGGCGACGTGAAGTTGAATAAGGTTGTCACCCCTGAGTTGCATGAAGAAACAAAGAATCACGTCTCACGGAAGCCTGCCAGAGAGGGGCCGTCAGTCGTGTGCAATTGGTGTAACAATCTTGTGCCCACCGACGGTTCTGCCACAGTGCCGGACCAACGGGGAGGGACTCCTGAGTTGGCCATGAAGGAGCCCGTGCGTGGACACCTTGCTCCGCATGCCGCTAGCGTACTGATGAAGTTGCTGTACGGTGCGCGGATTGCTCGCTTCGATTTGTTGCGGCAAGTGAATCGCCTAGCACGGAACGTGCATAGGTGGACTGACTCCGATGATCGGGGTTTGCATCACTTGATGTGCTATGTGCATCATACCAAACATTGGCGCATGGTCGGTTGGGTTGGAGACCCTATGGACGATGTGCACTTGGCCTTGTATGCGGACGCTGACTTTGCGGGATGCATTGACTCGCTGCGTTCCACCTCCGGTGGACACTTGAATATACAAGGGCCTAATACCCGGTTTCCGTTGTCTGGCAGCTCTAAAAGACAGGGTTGTGTGAGTCACTCCACTCCCGAGGCCGAGATTGTTGCGGCCGACGTTGCCATGAGATCGATGGGTATGCCCGCTCTCAAGCTGGTAGAGCGGATTCTCAAGAAGTCACCGAACTTTGTGTTCTATGACGATAATAAGGCTATGATCGGTGTCGTGCGATCGGGGAGGAACCCCACGATGCGCCACCTTGAGAGAAGCCATGGTGTTAGCATTTCGTGGATGCATGAGATGTTCACACGTGATTACATGTACTTGGCGTATGAGGTCACCGACAGGATGGCGGCCGATATTTACACCAAGGCGTTCAATGATGGGCGCAAATGGAAACATGCATGTTTGCAGATTGGTCTACTTGACCCGAGCTTGCTGTCTGACCCGGATACCCTCAAGGCGCTCACACCCACGTGTGATCCCATAAAGGGGACCATGCAGACCGCTTCGGGGACAGTTGACGGAGTTCCAACATTTCCGTACACACACATACCGATCATGCCCCCGGACCTATGGTGGTCTGGATTAACATCTAAAGAGGGATTGCATGAGCATGAAGGACATGATCCGGTTGTTGTTGCCAAGGGACCCAGATTGATGCGTGTGAAACCTCCACTCGCGGTTATGACACCGTTTGGGAGCAAGTGGCTTCGTTCCACTTGGTTTCTGAAGAATGGGTCATGGCTCAAAGTTGAGGATAGAGTTGACCCGGGGCTACAATGTGTGCGAATTGATGGTTGGGTTGAACGCGCAGTTTGGCAGTTTCATCCCGTACCGGTCGCTGCACCGGCGCGGGAACGGTCTCCACGACCACGACCAATTCACGTCGGGTCCGGGGATGTTGACATGCAGTCCGTGCTGGCCGCATTTGTTGAAGAACTGTCGAACGAGCGCATAGAGTTGAAGTGTGTTAACGACCTTGCTTTGGAAACGTTGCTCCGATTGAAATTGCTCATGCGTTGTCTGCATATCAATCACGAGCAGCTTGTCCCTGGTCGTTGTTTTGTTCCGTATCGCATTGCGGTGAAGCACAAGCCACAGTTAGCGCCGGGTATTGAACTCGCGATGGTCAAACATGACGGTGGTGTGCTTCGCGCTCCTGTTCATGTCTCGCTTCCTGGTATGAGAACTCGCACAGTCGTCACTCTTTACAGTGTTGACTTGGCTCGGCCCATCGTGCTGATGGCATGTTCCGAACCACGTAACTGGTTCACTGCTCTTGCCCGCCATGACGGGCCGCAGGTTGTCACCATAACTCTGGTTGATGACTTACTGAGCGAGTACGGGGGGAGAATCGCCAGACATGTGCTTACCAAACCTTCCGATTTGTTGTTCTTCGCCGGGCCTTGCACGGGGGGATCATCATGGGCACGCCTCAACAAGACTCGCGGCATTGACACCGCAGAGAAAATCGAGGCCAAACAAAGAGAATTTTGGAGATTATTTGAACGGTTCGTTGAAATTAAACGGCATGCCATGACAAAACGAGCTGCGATTTTGTTTGAGTTGCCTGGAAGTTGTGATTATTGGAAAGATGAGAGACTGCATGAGGTCGTGCATGATGGGACTAGTCACGAGTTTGATGGGTGTCGCTATGGCTTGAAACAAAGATATGCAAAGAAACCCATGCCAATCAAGAAACCATGGAGAGTTGTCTCATGGAACTTTGAACTTGGTGGCTCGTTGTCTAAGAAATGCAATGGAAACCATGAGCATGGACCTTGTGCTGGTCGTGAAACCAAAGAAACCCAGTTGTACACGTCTATAATTGTGGGTGTGATCCTTCGCCGTTTTCGTGCTCGAGCAAGGTGCCTCAAACCGGCACCGTTGAAACTCGCTCTTGCTTGCATTACGCGAAGGAGATCGCGGAAGCACCAAGCTACTGCGAGCGAAATCTGCACCACCCCAACTGCACAACCGAGGTGCTGGGTCAGTCCCGAACCTCTGGTGCATACGGGGAGCTGGGTCAGTCCCGAACCCCAAGCTTCAAGGAGGAGCTGGACGAGTTCGTCACCTCAATCTGAAGCTGGGATCGCATTGGGACAATTCCGTGGCTTCATTTGCAGCTGCTTATTTTGGATTTTCCTGGGTCTGGAGAATATCATCAAGATGACTGCCAATCCGAATGTCGTCAATGCAAATGAGTTCTTCTGCGTGCCTGTTGGGAAATCTAGGCAAGCAGCAATCTTCTTGGGAAATTTGGTGAAGAACGCCATCGAGGAAGGCAAGAGGATACCCAAGAGGATGGAGATGAGCAGCGACCTGGGTATGTGCGTGAAGTGGATCGAGGACATAGGCGTCCCCGCTATTTATGCATACTCTGCGTACTACTCTGCCAAGGGCCGCGGGATGATGAAAGGTGAAGGGCAGTCTATGAGGGTTGCCTTAGAGTTCATCAGCAAAGTTTTCGGACAGCTTTCTGCCGACGAATGTATGCTTGGATGGAGGGAATTCTGCAGCAAGGGAAAGAAGATCGTGTCGGCGCTGAACCAACTTTGCGGTGAGGCAACGATGCTGGCGAAGAACCCCGAGTTGCTCAACGTAACCAAGTACTGCATGGAAGGGGCGGATATGTTGAGATCAATCGCGAACATCTGGGATCTCGCACTAGGCGTGGCCGAGGACAACGATGAACGGTCGTTCAAAGCTGCATTCCACCAGGACACCCCGGTTGGGGAGGTGTACAAAGAATTCATCAGCGACGAGTCATCTAGGGCATCGTCATCGAGAAGGTGGAGGAGCTCCGAGGAGTTCCAGACGACTGCAGAGTTTGAGAGGCACGATCGGAGAATTGCAAAGTACAGAGATCGAAACTGGGGGAAAGTGTTCACGTTGAGCGTGATCAAGGCTCCCAAGATCGACTCCTACGGTCGTGGTTCCAAGGACGACTACCAGAAGAATTGGGACCTTGGGTTGGTCTACCAGAATGAGCTGCAGGCATCGATGAAGAACCTCGCATATGCACTGAGGAGGGATGAGAATGCCAGCCAGAACAACCTATTGCGCTGGATGATCTGTGGGTCAACCCCCAGTGACATCTCTGATGCGTGCATCGGGGCGGTCAATTCGCTCATGTGCGTATCGTTCATCATGAGGAGATTGCAGCCATTGCTCGGTGAGAAGGACTCCAAAGATCAGTCGTATACAGCTTATTTCCGTCCAGACAAAAGGGAGCTGAACGATCTCTACCGGGAGATTGAGTACGCCAGGGATTTCCTATGGTGCATCGATATGATCTATGAGTCGAAGCTGCCTGCGATGAACATCAACTCCATCAGTTTGGCACCGCACGCGGCTGACAGGGCCGCTGAGAACCAAGATCGGCGCAAGTGGGTAAGCTGGATGAAGGAGATCGAGAAGAAGGCCGAGAAGGACGTCATGATCGAATTCTTCCAGAATAAATACTGCACGATTCATGAAATCGAGAGGGAACTGGAGAAGTACCCCGAGGATTTCGTGGTTGGGGAAGAGCCGACATGGTGGGTGATGGGCTCATCGAAGACGGAGCCGCCACGGAAGACGGAGCGACAGCAGAAGTCGGCATCAAGCTCCGGGCAAAGGAGTCAAACCGCTGGTGGGTCAGTCCCCCAGCCGGGAGCTCCAAGTGGGGGGTCGCAAGCCAGCGATGCTGTCAAGATCGACAACGAGATCATCGACTCCATTTTCCGAATGAACTCTGGCGGTGACGACGACAGATGGGTAATTATCAACCCAACTGCTGGACACGATACCTACACTTCATTCGAAGGGGGTACCACTTTGGGCGGAGCGACTGTCAATGTGAAATTCAACATAGACAACAATACGGGGTACCCAATCATACAAACTGTATTTGGGCCGTGTCTTGCAGAAGGCAAGAACGCAACATATTGGGAGTGTATGCTGAGATGCCTGACCTCTTCGCTATTGCACTTCGAGGAGAAGACCAGCGCGGAGAAGATCATTCTTTCCTATGTTGGGAAGGGAAATGCGGCATGGCTACAGCTGTATGCTTTCTTGTGTGCCCAAACAGGATGCTTGATTACTGGACGCCTTCCGGGCGCCAAAGCCATCAACGCGTTGATTCAGGCGGAGAAGAACCCGGACAACGCACCTGGACAGTTGAACCGGATTATCAATAGGCAGAAGAGGAGCCCCATTGGCGAGGCGACGATTCGCGACATGATGATCCACAAGAAGAGCTTCTTGGTCCTGGATTGGCCCCTGAGGGCCGTCAACTCGAAAGGGAGCACGAAGACCTTCCAGATGATGGTCAACGAACAGGGATGGACAAACATCGAGGAGAGATCATACTATGGGTCGAGTGAGCAAGTCTCCTCACCCAACGACACGTTGAATATCATCTCCCGATTGCAGAAGCTGGATAAGCTCATCGCTGAACGGCGGAGGCGAGACATGGATGACTCACCAATGTCGGTGCACATCTGGATGTCGCTATATGATTGGGTGTGCATGAGAGGATGCGGATGGCAGGTGACCGCCAACCCCATCATCGACTCCCTGCAGAAGGCGATATCTGACCTCGTCAACACATGCAAGGGCCTGGTCGTGGTGTGCGTGAATCGCGATGTTGCTTTCCATGGTGGAAGAGGGGACTTGGGGACGATCGCCAACAAGGTTAGCGAGATCTGCAAGGCGGCAGGCGCGCTGGTGACCGAGAACGATCGCCTGTGGCGCGTGGTCCATGCGCTCACAGGAAAGAACTACAAGATCCCTGGGAGCTCGAACTTGCAACACTTCCTCCTGAAGCGACTGCTGATTGAGAAATCCATCGATGCGGTCGCACCAAGCAACGCGTTTGTGTGTGAGCTGGAGGGGACGTGCATAAACGAGCCCGACCTTCGATTCAACATCCCGAAGAACATGGAGGAATCGAAGGTGAAATTCGAGTACAAGCCGACCTTCACTGCACAGTCGAAGAGGAAACAAGAGCAGCAAGATGAAGGACACGGCGAGCAGGATGCTTTTGGGAAAGCCGATGTCGGTGATCAACGTCTTCGATGGTATACGGTCACGGAGCTCAGCAAGTTTATCTGCGAACTTTGCGCTAAAGAGATGCAGATGAGCAAGTCGAAGGTGCTCGGACCGAATTCGAAGTACAATCCCTCTTCTTGCGTGAACTGTTGCGCGAACTGGAACGCGGACACGAACGGTATTGCAATGTCTATCGAGGGGAAGAAAATGTACACGCGCCTCTTCGCGGAATGCGTGGTGGCAATCCCCGACCTTCAAAACCTCATGGTGGACGTCAACAATATCCAGGCCATGATCACGATCATACGGGAGCTCGTGTATTCAAGGCTGAAGAAGGAGCTTTCTCACGTGGGATTCGTGAGCATGACTGTGGATCAAGCAGCGCAGTTCTACAACAACGGTCACGGGAAGCAATTGTGCGCATCCCGGGATGTGATCGTGTGCAAGAATTCCGAGGGAGTCGAGGAGAGGATGTCCATCTTCTTGATAGGCAAGGATCTTGGCAATGTGGCATATTCGTCCTGGATCAAGAGTGTGCTCGACCAAGGAACGATGTATGAACTCCTGGGACAAACCACGAACGAGGAATCCTTGGGAGACGTCGTCGAGATGGTGTTGGGATTCTTTGAGGTGATGTCGTACTTCCAGCACGAACTGCCACTGTGGAAGGATGCATGGAAGATCAAGAGGGAGTTCGAGCAGTCAATAGTGCGACACCTCGCTGGGAACGTGACCCACACGACGGGCCAGAACAGAAAGCGGAACAGACCGTCCGCACAGCTCGGCGTGCCCACGAAGGAGGTGCTTGACATCATGAACAAGGTCAAGCCCAGACATCCACGATCCCTGATCACCGAGCCCTCTGCACAAGGTTCCAAGAGAAAGGCCACGGAGGGCGAAGATGAGGGTCTTGGTCAAGCACCAGACCCGAGTCGAAGTTCTCAAACCAATACTGAGAAGGAAGACAAGAAGCAGCGAGTGATCGACGGGCGGAGAGCGGCACTAGGATTCCTGGAGTCAATGGAGAAGTGCATGGGAGATATGGGGATCTGTAAGAAGTGCGCGAACCTGGCCCACGACGGCGACTGCAAGGACATTGAGGAGGCTGCTGGAAATGAGAAGGCGATGAAGGTGCTCCGTGAGCTACTCAGCAGTGACCCTGTTTCATCTGATGAAGACATGGGGGATACGGAGGAACCGTCCTCATCAACGTCCAAGGAAAGAAAGAAAGGGGGACAAGCAGGGAAAGAAACAATTGAGATGTACAGCTACACTATTAATTTGGTGGAGATGGCTGACACGGCTGAGGGAGGAGAGCTACAATGTGGTGGCGTCGACCTCACCTACAACCCGTGCGGGGACAACAGGACATTCAAGAAGACGCTTGAGATGGGATGCGACACCATCCCGTGCTACATCCCGAAGTATGGCGATGTGAGTGATGTGCACTTGCCATGGGCGTATGCGTCCATCGTTGACCCCAAATACTTTCCCAAAGGTGCAATCCTTGAGCAAGTGGACGTGATGCAACTTGGCAAGAGTGTCAACTTCTGCATTGCTCCTTTCGACGGTGCTCCACTATGCAGGATTGGTGATGATCGCTCGGTATTTACTACAAGGGACCAAGCAAACCAGCTATCTCACGACCTATGCAGAGTCCTTCGACACAAGATCGGCAATTGCCGAGGAAGTGCTTTCAGGTGCGACGAGGGTGGATGGGTCGACATTGATGCTGTCATTGACGACCGGAACAACGACATATTCCCACCATACACCACGAGAGCGAAACGATACATGGGCATCATGGAGGTGATCAAGTGGCAGGAATCCGGAAGCAGAAAATCGAGATTCCAGGTTTTGGCAGCAAGGTTTCCGAGCATCATGAACCCGAACGACACGAGGGCAGCCAGGGAGGAAATGACCGAAGCTGGCGTGGATCGGGACGACATCGACAGGATGTTCAACAGATGCGATGGATGGTACAGACCTTGGTGCATCCGAGTCACAACCGGTCACAGTGATTTTGGATTCATGAGCTCATCCGCACTGGCGAATAGGTATTCCGCAAGAATGGGTGATTCTCTCGGAGGAGCATTCCATGTGACGTATGTGGAAAACCTGCCAAGCATCGTACGCTGTGGGTTAGTCCCCGGCGGAATCGATGGCGGCAACAGGCTAGCACTGCACTTCGGGGCGTTTGCTCCATGGGATGAGATGAACGTGGCGACGAAGACAACGCTACGGAACGTGAGGAGAGGGGATCCGATTGCGATCATCTATATTCCCAGTGCAACCCTCGCGCGGTATGGGGCTGGAGTCGCGGCTAATGGGACTTTCATGGTCTTTGACGTGATCCCGTTCTATGAGGTCAAGTCCATTTGGATTGGCAAAAGCAATGGAGGGAAGCGCCTGGAGTACGCTGACATCAAGAGGGCGTACTCGAAGTGTGTGGAGAACGAGATCTGCCCTGGCTTTGTCAACTCTTCCCAAGAGTCGGCTGCGATGTTCCTCCAGAACGTCGCAAAGATCAGCGAGAGGATGCCGGAGACTGAGACAGGTGCCGATAATCTGCACTACATCGTTGACATGGTTAATCGTGCCTGCGAACTCTATCGAATCAACAAGATGGAAGAGTTCAATGCACAGGTCAACGAGGTCCGGGACGAAATCAGCAAAGTCGTCATCCTGAATGACGAGACATGGGAAGGACTGAGGTGCCGGATATGTCCATCATGTGCGACCGCGATCCCCACCTGCTTCTGCTTATGCCTGGAGTGCGAGGCACAACTGATCTCCATCGGAAGATACTACATTCACATCAAATCCGATGACGAGGAGGACAACCAAAACCCCAACGTCTCTGGAGATGCCAGGCGTGCACAGGAAGAAGCTAACCACGATGCGGCAGCACAGGAGGATGAAGACGAAGCGGAGGAAGTTCCGGGAGAAGATGACGACATGGACACGCAAGGATATACATCCGGCTATGCGTCAGAAGAAGAAGACAGCGGTTGGCATTACCGCGACACCGATCTGGCGTCACGGGACATTATAAGTTCCCAACGGATGGCGATCTGCCTTGACGAGCCGCGTGAGGCTCAGTACATGGCAGGATTTATCGCACTCCAGCTGTCCAAGATGTGGGGGATGTTTGAAGGTGGTGAGGAGAGAACGATGAATGCCGGACTCGAAGGGAATCCGGGCTGCCCTTATCACAATGATTTCAAGAGGTACCCCAACATCACTGAGCATGATCAGGAAGGTATACTTTTGCCATCAACAATAACGAAGATTTCTCAATCGGAGAATGTTCGGACAAGAGCCTTCCGATCGGTTGAGGAGCGTGACGAATATATTCGTATGATGGTGTGCAAATGCGAGGGACTTTACACATTCTACAAGCTGTGGATTGCAGCGAGAATCCTCGATGTCACCAAGGAAGAAATGAAGCTCCTGGTCAAGGACCGAGTGCACCCGGTGGGTGATATTATTTTCAGATGTTTTGCACTAGCTTTCAACTGTAAGTATATATCATTCGTGAGGGATGGCCTAAACCTTGGCAAGAATGGTTACACGGTCAACGTGAGCGCCATCATCTCGGCCATCGACCCGAACAAATGCGACACACCCCTGCTGGATTGGTGCCTTCGGAAAGGGCACTGGTTGCCAGAGGACTACAACAAGAAGTGTGTCCGGGCACGAGAAGCCCAGAAGAACTTGGACGAGGAGTTCCGCCGACGTACCCATAGGCTGTCCATTGGGGACAGGTATGCTTCGTGAAGATGCTGATTGCGGTACGATGTGGGTCAGTCCCCATCTGTTACTTGCGTCACATCGACACTGTTTCGGTGGAACGACTTATGTCATGATTTATATTCATGTGTCCAAGATGATTGGGTGTGTACATGGTTACATATTCCGATGACTATGACGCTCTGGATATTCATGGATGGAACTATTACCTTATAGATGATATCTTTTCATTATTTATGCATTGTCCATGGTATCTGGAATGGCTATGATTTGCATTGATTACTCACCGATGTTTCTTTGCCGGAATTATGCAGACCGATTGCGAGCAGGCGCCTCTGGTGGACTTTTTTCGGCCAACCCATTTATGGATGACAGCTGCGCGATGCGCAAATGCGGCAGCTGGATTGTTCATTGGTGGTCAAATGACGCGACGATTGTGTATTATATACACCTGCATATGGATGTGTGCTTCGATTGGAGGATGAATGTTTCACTTTTCGTACAATCGAACCCGGCATGTTTCACAGCGAATGAACGGTGTAGTGATAGCAAGTAAAAGAATGCACGACACGATTTCGTAGTTGAAGCCGTGGCCAGTGGAACGTTTTGTGGTGTTTGGACCGCATGATGAACAATGCGACCCAAATGGGGGATGTTAAAACCCTCTAGGCCCCGTGCCGAAATTGGGTAGCTGTTCTGAGGTCCTTGTTGGTGTTGCTTCCCAAGTTCCATTGATCGCCATTTGGCTCAAGACACAATTGAGGTTCAAGATCTGATGTGTGACTGCATACATACGTGATCGGCATTGAGAGCGAAAACACTTCGCTTGCGCTGCATTTGTCAGGACTACTGTTGTAACTATCATTCCTTCTCCCTTACAACGTTTACACGGGTTCGGCTATAACGGCATCGTCCGTATACACCTTTCTACGTGGTTGGTATTACAGCTTGAGGGTTCGGTGCATAGCGTCCCACGGGACGTCACCTTGCCGTCTCTTGACAATTATCATCTTGGTTGTAGGCGGCCACCTGATCAGGGACGCAAGAGCATCTCGTTTGCGATCAAAAAGGTCATGGTGGGGCCACCTGAGCCATCACCTCATCGAGCACGCAAGAAAGGCCCATGCAGCGCACAAGAAATGGTCACGACTGGGTCACCTGATCGGGGATATAAGAAACAACTTCATCCGAATTGTGGTGAGTCGTCAAATCGGGGATGCCAGAACGCTCACGTATTGGTCCAAAAACGAGGTCACGGCGACGTTAGCGACGCGGGCCGTCACTTTTTTGCATACGCCGCTTCGGTTTGCCGCCTTCAAGACTTCGGGCACTTCTAGCCAGAGGTCTACTCCGCATTAATGTATCTGAATTGACAGCTGTACGTCCACTGCCCCAGCATCTTTCCATCATTTGCGTTCCTCCTTCATGGGCCCGCACACGCGACACGCCTGAGCAAACAAATAGAGAAGCACTTTCCTGCGCTTGTGTTAACATGTCAACAGAAAGAGGACCTGCAAGCGCGAAGCCTAAACACTGACGTGCAGCAAGAAGAGCGCACCTGCTGCGCGGCTTGCGGTAAACGCGACCTGCCACTGGCGGGAAACATGACTCGAAGTCAAGCGCGCACCAGCACGCTTACCCCCCCACCCCGCTCCACCCCCTCCTCGAACACAAACGCGTGGCGAGAAGCGCGAACCTGCTGCCCGCGGCTTGCGGTAAACGCGACCTGCCACTGGCGGGAAACATGACTCAAAGTTAAGCGTGCTACGAACACTCTTACTCCCACCCCACCCCACCCCACCCCCCTCAACACAGACGCGCGGCGAGAAGCGCGAACCTGCTGCGCGCCTGCTGCGCGCAGCTTGCGGTAAACGCGACCTGCCACTGGCAGAAATGCAACTCGAAGTCAAGCGTGCTACGAACACTCTTACTCGCCCCCCACAACCCCACCCCCCACCCCCACCCGCATAGGTTGAAGGAATGAGAGACAGGAAAAAATGAATTCTTCCACGTGGCTAACGTCGCCGTAAGCTTAAACGACCATGGCTGGTTTCATTGTCGTCATGGGCAGGGTTGTGCATCACGAATGAATCATTATCATCATCGTCATCATAAGGTCACCTGATTGAGGACACAAGAACGCCATCTTAAAAAGCGCACCTTGCGGGGCGTTCCATTGGCCGCTAGCCAGCAGAACTAGGAGGCCCTCTTTCATCTATCTTGATGCGCCCATGCTTCCCTGTTTCCCATGTTGCATGGACTTTCATTTTCAGACTCCCTTTGGCTTTGATTTCCCACCTGCAGCCGAAGCTCGGTCGCTTTAGCCGCGTTTCTAAGTGCAGGACATGCTGAAGGACCGTGGGGCCGCGAGGAGCAGGTGGGGGAGGTCTTCAAGCACATGCTTTCAGCCAAACGCGTGTCACACTTTCTTTTCTCCTGTGTGATGTGCAAATAAAATTCATGGGCGTGTCTAAGCAGAGCCCGAAGCACCAAAGGACATTGCATTTTCTTCCCTTCCAGTAAGACCCGCACCATCAGCAAGAGGGTGCCGCATCTGCTTCCAGGTTGTTGGAGGTCTTCGAGGTGGAGCGGCACCAGTTTGGCTGGGGAGCCGCGGCAGAAGGTTCAAGTCCTTTGGGAAGAGGGCAGCTTTGCGCACGTGGCCGAGTAGGCATGGTGGACTTACGTCTCTTTGATCTGAACTGCGGGGACGGTGGGGGGGACTCCAAGAACAAAACAACAGGCAGAAAGTGTCCGCTGAAGGTGACAGGCCGGTTGGCCCATCTCTGAACCCGTTCGCCTTGGGGCTGTGAGGGAAACTTAGCACTGAGGAAGCAGTGGGTCAGGTCCAGATCAGAAGATCTCATTTCGCTGGGCCTCGCGCCCAGCGGGTCTTTCGAGCCCAAGAGCTATCAACTGGCTGCAAATGCCTCGGCTCACGGCCAAACGATCACTTCCATTCAGGGTGAATGTGAATGGCCGGCAGCACAGCTCCAGGGAAGTGCCATGCCATTGCCGCCAAGGAACCTGTGGCTGGCCGACAGACGGCGACCTGCAGTGGCGCTGGGTGGGCAGTGACGGGAAGAAACATCCTCAGGCACGGGTGAGAGCTGGAGGCTTGAGTTGCCGGCACAACTCCTTTGAACATCCACGACAAATGACCTCTAATTTTGAGGCATCCACATTCAGCTTTCTCGTTGACTGCTGAAAGCAACTTTGTAATGTCACGGTATAGATTCGTGCAAAGGCAGTGCTGGCCCGTTCTGGGTTTGGTGTCTCAAGTGAGGGTTGTGCTGAGCCCTTTGTGTTGTCAAGTGGCGGCCCACCACACAAGTCGCTTGATGTCTGTCGCACGGGTTGCTTCCAGAGGTTGACGAGAAGCTCGGCAAAGATAAAGTCACCAAGTGCAAGGACAGACGTTGTGGCAGCTGGATGCACGCAGCTTTGAGAAGAGCCACAGTGTTGCCGCTTCGTCGCTCTTTGATCTGACCTCCAACCTTGTACCTTTCTAAAATGGAAATATGGACCTGTGCTAGGAGCCACCGTGCCAGCTGGGAGGCCTCTACAAGGCCGACTCAAAGACCCACTTCTCACATGGAACCCATTTGAATCCTGGAAGACAATTTTCCTTCGGGTGGGGTATTCTTTGACAGGAACCTGAAAAGGGTCGCTTCGCCGAGAGGGGAGGCGATCCTAGGATGGATCTCACATTGCATTGCAGCTTGGAGGTTACCCCCCTGCTTGGTGTCGGGTATTCATGGGACTCCAGAAGGATCTAGCCGAGGAGGGCCATTTTCTTTAGTTTTCTTGTTTCTTTTCTTATTTTTCTAGTTTTCTTTGAAGGTTTTTTTTGTTTTTCAGGGTGGGTGGCTTTCGGCTTTTTGGCTTTTGTGGCTTTTACGTGGGTTTTTGTAGCTTTTGTGGCTTTTCATTTTGCATCCTCTGCATTCACACTTCCTCTCTGTTTGTCTTTGTGGGTTCATGCGGCTTTTGCGGCTTTGGCTTTTCACTTCCTCTGCATTGCCAGTTTCGCTGCGGCAGGTGGCTTTTTGGCTTTGGCTTTTCGCACAGTTGGTTTTGGCCTTGGCTCCCTGCATCCTCAGCATCGCCAGTTCCCCTCTAGTGCCCCCCACTACCCCCCTTTCGATTAAAATGCACGATCATCATGCGACAGCTACTTTTTAGATTCTTTGCCCCTAATTGAATCATCCCTTTTTCGATCATCATGGGGGGGCTGCCGCCCCCCCGCTGCTTTTTAGACTTTTTGGCCCTAATTGAATCATCACTTTTTCGATCATCAGAGGAGGGGCTGCCGCCCCCCCCACCCCCCCCCACCCCCCCCCCCCCCCCCCCCCCCCCCCCCCGCTGCTTTTTAGATTTTTGGGCTCGAATTGAATCATCACTTTTTCTATCATCATGGGGGGGCCCAACCCCGCCGCTACGTTTTAGGTGTTTTACAGGGATTGCACCCGTATTAGAATCCTCACTTTTACCATCATGAGGGAGATCCGCAGAACTGATGATGCTGAAGATGTAGGAAGCCAAGGCCCTCGATTTGCTGGTGATGCTGGGGATGTTGGCTGGACATGCGGAGGATGTTGAAAACGATGCTGATGATGTTGACGGACTAGCGTAAAATACGTACATTTCGTGAGATACAGCATTTTACTAGCCAGGACGGAAAACAAAAACAAAAACACAAATAAAACATAACAAATCCTAAACTAAATCTCGACCCTTTAGCCGACCCCAATCCTCTTTGTCTCCCGTGACCCACCAAACTGGGTCCCTGGTTTGATCTTGTGCCACTGGGAACAATTCGCCTCACCTTTGGCCAGGAAGAAGCTGCTTCTTTCTAGGGGGTCAACAATCATCCTGGATCTAGTATTCTTTGGGGCGATCGTCCATAAATAGAAAGTTTGTGGGCAACCCAGAGTTTTATAGCCTCTTCAGTGCATAAAGACTTGCCTCCAAGCAACTCCGCTTTCAGGAACGGTATCCTCCAAATGGTAAATCTGAACCTGGCACAGCCTGTGCAAAAACCAACTGACAGCACCCTTTTGCCAGGCAGTGGGGCCGTGGTCCATCGTGCCTTGGCTTGAGGTGATCCATTTCGCTTTCATTTGGCACCTTGCGAGCTTGTTGGATCTGAGCTCGTTGGATCGATTCTCCTGGGCTTCCTCAGGATGTGACAGAGCACACCGACGCTGAGGGTTGGGCAACTTGGGCAGCAGCTGTTTTTTTTTCAGAGAGCATGGATGCAGAATGCGCTGGGTTTTTGAGATTTCCCCATTCACAAGGCAAGCGGCACAAACAGGGTTTCCGAGCACCAGCCAGACAACTGTTTGGCATTCAGAATATGGGAATCAAGCGTGTTATTCACATGTGCCTTTGACATAAATTGAACTCTAGACATCACCAAAGGAGGCAATTCCAACCATGTGTTCTTGCAACGATGTATCACAGGAGGGTACGGGTTACCCCTTGTTCAGCTGGAGGGGTTTCAATGCAATGTGACAGTCTGTAGTGGTTGCAGTTGTAGCGGTAGATAGGGAGCTGCATGCCGGGCGATCACGATTCTTGCACGTATGTGTGTTCATGCATATATATATATATGCATAATATACATATATGTATATTCACACACACACACATGTATGATGCACATGCACCACACGGTTGTCAATGGGTGCATACATCAATCACATATTTTGGAATATATCCTAGATGATGGAGGGCGGCGTAAATCGGCTGCAATTGCTCAACATCCAAGGTCTACGGCATGGCATGGTCACAGCCGGAGTGGAACAAGAAGCCCCTCATGATGGACGTCCTCAGGCATGGAATCAAAATTCCGTCTTTCCGTCTTTCGGCAAGGGACTTCCCGTTTGGGTACTTCTGGGTACTTCTGGGTACTTCTGGGTACTTCTGGGTACTTCCCCTTTGGGCCGACGCGGCGCTAGAGCCGCGGCAGGCGGCGCCGCTGGACACGCCCGTACTCCTGAGCCCAGCGCAAGAGGCAGATGCGCCGTCATAACAATTGGAGGTTATCAGAAGAGTAGGTCGCCCCTTTTGCGACCTTTGGGGGCTTTGTTTCGCTTTGTTTCATGTCGACCTGCCTTCAAACATAAAGTCCCGGGAGAGGTCTATCGAAATGACATTCTGATATCCTCCCCTTCATGGTTGAAGGCTAGTGCGTGGACATGCCGGTGGAGTACCGGTAATTTGCCCATTTGAAAACATGGATTAGAGATGCGTACAGGAGACTTATTTGCTGCTGCGTGCTGAAAACTCTGGCCGCAACATTTTAGATGTAGCCCCAGAGGGTCAACATTGCAATGAGCAGCGCCCAACACCATCACGACGATCTTTATCTAAACGGGTTTCTATATAGCTTCCGCAAAAGCAAAATCCTGCATTGCGAAAGCTCGCGAAAGCGTTTTCCAAAAACTCAGACTGCCCCTACTTGTTCAGCCGGCGCTTGGGGCAGGCAGCACGCGAATCGAGCAGGCGTTGACCGTGCGAGAGCATGCATTTGCTCATTAGTGTGCACAGTTGGAACAAGCGGGGAGATTTGCGCGAAAGCTCCGCGAAGGCTCCATGGTGGCTTCTTTTGCACACTATTCTTGTACTGACAAGTTGCGGTTTTTAAGCTGGAGCGTTGCACTTGGTGTGCTACGCTTGTTCTGAAAAATTGCGATTCTCAATCCGGAGCTACCCGCTACCCAGTGTACTGGTGCATCATTCTTGTACCTTGTTAATTTCCAAGGGGCCGCTGCGCAGCCGATGCCGAAGGAAAACACGCGCACGAAAGCTTCGCGAAAGCTCCGCGAAGGGGTGCTATGAGGGTAACCAAATCTCGATCGGTTTTGAGCACCGCTCAAATGCTGTTTTGGCCTTTTCCAGCATTCGCGTGCGGAACGTGCTTGCCAGCAGCAAATCGATCCACCTTACAGTCCTCCTCCATTGCTTTGAAGAACCAGATCGGGGATGTCCAATTCAACGACATCCTCAAAATTACCCGCTAAAGGGCTTTGTGCAGACACCCCCAAAAGCAACTTCGCAAACCCTCGAAATGTTCACTTTGAGCGCGTTAGGAGACCGAGAGCAATCAAAGAAGGAACCCTCTTTGAACCCCAAGCAACACCGATCATTCGAAGCTTGCCCCCGCATCCGTGTTCCCTTTTTCGCGTGATTTAAGCGTCACCCTGTAAGCTATTTGAAAGTTGTAGGTGATGTTTAAAGGTGACATCTGACTTTACGTTTCAATGCGGAGCACCCTCAACTTTGGTTGCGAATAAATTTCCACGTATCTCTGATGTCCACCACAGCGGCCCCGATATAAATCCATCATTTCTCAGGAACCCCAGTGCCCCTTTCCAGCACGTGGCGGGCGCCGCGAAACGCGATGTTGGTGGCTCTGCCCGAGGCAGAGCATTGCGAACAGGCGAGCAGGTGAAGCTGCCTCGGCTTTCTGATCCGATCAAGACTCTTCAGCTAAGTGGCTATGAATTTGGCATGAGTTTTCATAGGAAACACCGTCAACAATGGTTGGCGGGCGCAAATCCCGAAAGATAAATCGGTCTGTCTTTTGTTGAGGGTACCTTTTGTTCAGATCCTTTCGAAGGGAAAACTCCTTTCACGAGGGAACATCAGCTCAGAAACGGTTGGCAGACGTAACTCCCCGCGTGGATGATGTCCACCAAACGGTGCCTCATTAAAAGCAACCCACAGCCACTGAGTCGAGAATTCCTTCTCGCAGTCGCAGAAGGGGAGCCAGTGCTGAGGCAGCGGAGTGAGATGTGCAAGACACTCATGTTGATGATTTGACCGGTTGCCGTTAAGCGGGCTTGTTCGACGAAAATTCTCAGGTCTGAATAACGCATCAAGGAGGCTGCAGTCAGCGTCACCTGCTTGAAAATGAATAACGCTTGCGCTTGGGAGCTGGAAATGGAGGCTTGATGCAATCCACTCTGCGGTAGCCAAACTATGGGCCAGTTGCTCGGCGACGCAGAAGCGAATGCATAAGCTCACATTTTCCAGCCCCGAGGTGTACAAAGTGAAGGGACAGAGGCAAAGCATCGAGCCTATGTTATTGCTTTGCAAAAAGACTGTCCCGGCAGCTTGTCAGGCAGAGAACCTAGCTTGTTCGCCATTGCGATTGCCTCTGATGATTTGAGCAATTTGGGTCGTTGTTCACTGTCGTGACCGAGGTATGGCAAATATGCAACACTCACCAAAGGGTTAACTATATGGGTTTGTCTCAGAATATCAATACCCTATGGTTGTCAAGGGGCCCCCCAATGAGGCCTCCCAATCCCAATGGGGGCTAATACAAGCTAATAAGGGTCCTGACAACTGTGGGAGACTAAGGGGAACGCCTAAAAAGGAGGTTTCCTTTTAATATCCACTTCAACCAAGCCCAAAAACGGTACCCTCAAAAATGGGGCACACTTGTAGTTTTGGGACTTTGCTGCAACAGCTCCGCAAGGTGTGCGAATTCAGCCTTTGACAGGATAAGCTGCACCAGGAGTTCTACAACGTGCCAACCAAGGCCTGGGCCAGAGCTAGAGATGATGGGGCCCGGGAATCTCACAAAGATTCACAATTCAGATCATCAGAAATCGAAGGAACAAGAAAATAAGCTCGGGCGATATCCCCAACAGCACCACACCCTCCCAGAATCCTCGCGGAACGCCCCGGGACCATCCTCACCGCCGGTGTTGCTGAGGATGCCGCCTTGTAAAGCAAAGCTACGAGCTCGCCCTGATCGGGGCCCGACGGTGCAATCGGGCCCCGATCGTCCCGTGGTGCAACCCCAGCCACCCATATTATAGCTCAACGCCGGTTTTCCTTAGCATGCGGATTGCAACTGTATCTATAGCAAAACTAGGCGACGCCAGCTTGGTACAATTGACAGGGCCCGACGGTGCAATCGGGGCCCGATCGGGGCCCGACGGTGCAATCGGAATCGGGGCCGATCGGGGCCCGACGGTGCAATCGGGCCCCGATCGTCCCGTGGTGCAGCCCAAGCCACCCATATTATAGCTCAACGCCGGTTTTCCTTAGCATGCGGATTGCAACTGTATCTATAGCAAAACTAGGCGACGCCAGCTTGGTACAATTGACGGGGCCCGACTCAACCGGGGCCCGACGGTGCAATCGGGGCCCGATCGGGGCCCGACGGCGCAATCGGGGCCCGATTGGGGCCCGACGCCCGATCGGGGCGCGACGGTGCAATCGGGGCCCGATCGGGGCGCGACGGTGCAATCGGGCCCCGATCGTCCCGTGGCTCAAACGCCGGTTTTCCTTAGTATGCGGATTGCAACTGTATCTATAGCAAAACTAGGCGACGCCAGCTTGGTACAATTGACGGGGCCCGACCCGACTGAGTCGGGCCCCGGCTGGTGCCGGACGGTGCAATTGGGGCCCGATCGGGGCCCGACGGCGCAATCGGGGCCCGATCGGGGCCCGACGCCCCATCGGGGCCCGACGGTGCAATCGGGTTCCGATCGGGGCCCGACGGTGCAATCGGGCCCCGATCGTCCCGTGGTGCAACCCCAGCCACCCATATTATGGCTCAACGCCGGTTTTCCTTAGTATGCGGATTGCAACTGTATCTATAGCAAAACTAGGCGATGCCAGCTTGGTACAATTGACGGGGCCCGACTGAGTCGGGCCCCGATCGGGGCGCGATGGCGCAATCGGGGCCGATCGGGCCCAAACGGTGCAATCGGGCGGTCCCCGGCAGTGCAATCGGGCCCCGACCCAGGCCCGGTGAACCTCGCAAACCTCTCACGCAACTTTCGTGGAGCTCGGCTGGAACCTTTCCTCAGGGCCGCCCCATAGCTTTTGCAGAATTTGGTGGAAACCTTCTGACCTCATAGCCCTTGCAGCCTTGTGGAATTCTTGGAACCCAAAGCCCACCAAGCAGCAATGCCAAGCTGCTGCGCCGTGAGTTCCGCAGCAACGTGATCTGATTTGCCACAAAGCCAACATTTGCCTGAGCAAGTGAGCAAGTCACAAAACAGTGAAAGTGTGCTAAAAACCATTGATTTCGGTTTTGCTTAGAGTTCCGCCCATGAGCAAAGCGATCTTGATCCGATGGCTTTTCAGACGACGGGCGCACGACACACCCTTGGTGGAGCATTGTGGAGCCTTGTGGAACCCGTGTGGAATCCTTGCAGAGCTTTGTGGAACCCTGTGAAACCTCAGGGCCCACAGCCCTCGCAGAATCTTGTGGAACCCTGAAACCCTCATACAACCTTACCTCAAACCACCCTGCAGCCCTCGCAGAACCTCGTGGGACCCTGCTGGAACCGTGCTGGAATGGAACGCTGGAATGGAACCTTACCTTGCAAAACCTTCCCCGGACCACGCCGCACCCTCGAGAAATCTGGTGAAACCCTCGTCCGGAGCACGACGGGCTGGTGGAATTCTGGTGGAAACCTGGTGGAACCCTTGTGGAACCTTACCTCAAACCACCTCGGACCACCCTGCAGCCCGCGCAGAACCTGGTCAAACCCTGGCAGAATTCTGGTGGAAATCTGGTGGAACCCTCGTGGAACCTTCCTCAAACCAGACCATACCAGCCCTCGAAGAAATTGCTGGAACCCTGGTGGAACCCTCGTGGAACTTTACCCGGACCACCCTGCAGCCCTGGTGGAACCCTCGTGGAACCTTACCTCAAACCACCCAGACAACCCGCAGCCTGGAACCCTTGTGGAAATTTGGCGGAACCCTTGTCTTGTGAAACCTTAGCCCTCAAAGAAATTGGTGGAACCCTGGTGGAACCCTCGTGGAACCTTACCTCAAACCAGCCCAGACCACCCCGCCCTTGCAGAACCTGGTGAAATCCTGGTGGAACCCTGGTGGAACCCTGGTGGTGGAAATGTGGTGGAACCCTGGTGGAACCCTGGTGGAACCCTGGTCAAACCCTGGTGGAACCCTGGTGGAACCTGGTGGAACCTTAGCTCAGGGTCGCCCCGAACCACCCCGGAGCCTATCTGGGCTGAGACCCCAAAGCTTTCAGCGGTTGGGGAAAAAGCAGAAGCGCACGGAGTGCTCCGTTCTAAGCCAGTGGAGGTTGGGATTGGGCTACCTGCCTTTGCATCACTAAAACACACAGCTCACGTCATTGATGTCATACTGACTGCTGTACTTCTTCAGATCGGCCGTAGCCTGCAAGGTGGCCGAGTCTCAACTAAACATATGCGACATGAAATTCAACACAACGGAGAGATGACGGGCTGCGGCTTTGGCCAGGATCTGCCGCCACGCATGCAGCCCCGACAGCTGCCGAACTTGCAGGATGGGAGTGGGAGAGGAGTCGGGGAGTCGGGGAGTCGAGGAGTCGGGGAGTCGGGGAGTCAGGGAGTCGGGGAGTCAGGGAGTCGGGGAGTCAGGGAGTTGGACACCGAAGAGGGCCTTACCCAGAAAGCGCCTTCAAGCCACGGAAGGGTGTCAGGTCCAAGGAGCCAATGAGGAATCACCTTACGTCTCAACCGGTTTGGTAGCCTCGGTGCTTTCCTTCGCTGCTTGCTGGTCTTCAGAGTGCCGCCCTTTCTGAGATTGTTCAAAGGGAAGCAAGAGAAATAGAACGGGACACCACAGGGAAGCCATCCATTTTAGTTTCCTGAGAGTATCCCTTCTGGCTACGAAGGTTACCCCAATTCTGGGGTTGCTTCAGACCTCCGTAGCTCAGGATGCCATGAAGATCGATTGGGATGACTGGAAGTCGTCGGGCCCTCGGCTTCGTGAACTCATCAGAAGCAATGGGTTTGTGGTTTGTTGGCTTGTTGTTCCATTGCATGTCTTTTTTATTCGTTGTTTGTTGGCTTGTCTGCTTTGTTGCTTGCTTGGCCGTTTGTCTTTTTTGCTTCTGTCCACTTGATGCGCTGCTCTATCGTGCTGTGCATGTTCGATTTCTCTGTTCTGTTTTGTTTCTCTCTGTTGCTTTTGGTGTCTATTACTTGTTCGCTGTTCTGTTTTTTGGTTTGGTCTTTGCTTTATGTGTGTTTTGCCATCATGCAGTTTTTTGCTCTTTGTTTTTCGTGTGCTGCGTGAGTTGTTTTTATGGTGCTTGCTTTGCTCTGCTTGCTTCGTTGGCTTTGTTGGCTTTTTTTGCTTGGCCTGCTTTGCCTGCTTTTTCTTCATTGTTCGCTTTCTTCGCTTCTTCTTTGGAGCCTTTGGTGCCTGATGCATTTGGAGGTGTTCACGCCCTCGACGGTGTGTGATCGACCGACCCTCCACATGTCTGGTCCATGTTCAGGTGGGAGTGGATGCAGCCGGGCTGGAAGGGAGCCAGAGCCTGAGAAGGCAGCAAGCAGACATGGTGTCTAAACATGAGGATGGCATTGTTTGATGGCTTTTAAAGGCAAGCCAAGAGGAACCAACCACCATTTGTTGGGTGCACCATTTGGAAACACACAAGAGGGGAGTTTCATTTCTTGCACAATTGCCATGGTTTGGAGTCTGCCACCCGCTGTTGGCAAAGATTTGTGTTGCTTGTTTATGTTGGAGGGTCGCCAAAGAGCGGACTATCTTTACTTCTTTCTTTGCTCCATAATGCATGCGATGTTTAAGGCGCGTTTTCAAGACTTTCAAGCTTAGGTGAGACTTCTCCTGCCGTGGATTTATGAACTTCGATCCAATGAGCCACTGTCATTTATGTAGTGAATGGGTTCGGGCAATTCTGGAGGTGCTTCGCCGATTCGAATTCCTCTCCCTGCAAATGCCCAGCTTTGGCTCTGGGTGAGCTCTTTCGAGGGATTGATGGTTTGTATGCGAACGAGTGAAAGTTTGCATGCCAACTCGAGGTGAAGATGCACTCTCAGTGCGTCATCAATGCCGATGGCTCTGCGGAAATCCGCAGCGCCCGGGGCCAAAGCTCCAAACAGCAGGGGAAGACGGAAGACTTGGGACACCCCCCATCTTCCCTATTTTCCCGCAGAGGGGGAGGAGTTCCCAAATGAACCAGTGGCAAGAACTATGTAATACGTCAAATTTACATGTATGCATACATTATACATTACGTTGCTTATGTCTAGACGTGGAACCCTTGACGATATGTTCACTGGGGTTTATGTCTGGCAAACACATCGTCTCTTGATGTCTTGAAATTGCCTCAGAACTTCCTGTGATTGGGGCAATGTCACGCGGCGACTTTCTGGGTCCAAGTTTGGTGCCTTAGCTTGGAAACAAGGAATCAGTCACCAAATGCTGAAGGTGACTTCCAAATGTGTAAAGGTGGAGCCAGGCTCTCGACTGAACAGTGGGAAAGCCTTGCTCTTGCTCCTCCTTGTGATGGGTTGAGATTTGATGCATTTTCCCAAGACTCCAATGGAGAATCCAACGCTCTGCGCTTGTGCGAGGGTGACCTGGAGCAATTCCGAGACTTTTGCTTAACACTTTGCAGAGCAAGTCCTCAGAGTCCACCCTGTTCGGATGGGAGGCTTTTCTCGATGGCTGCGGAGAGACATGGACATGCCCCCCTTCCAAAACAAGGAAAGAAAGAACAAAACGACAACAAAGAAATGAAGCAAACGGGCCTTGATTTTTTTGGTCTTCAGTTGTCTTTTCAAGATGCTAATAGGGACCCCCGTTCCGAGGTCTGGAAGTGAGGGCGGTCGGCACAAGACCCGATGGCAGGGATCCGACTGAGCTCGAGGCCTCGAGAGCATCAACTCTCGATGGGGTGTTCACTGAATACTTCATGGGACACATGGTGTTTGGCTTTGGGGTTGTTCACATCGGGTTCCGGACCCGCGCTTTTGGATGGCAGAAGCAAATCAAATCCCACGACCTCCAGGCATTCGAGGCAGTTTGATCCGCAGCAAATCTTGCCATGAGGAGCGGCAGAGATCGAAAGCTGATGCTTACGGATCTTCCTGCAGCAAAGGTGCGCTTGCGATGCGACAAGAGTAAAACAGCCATCCCTAGCAAGCGCGTGCAGGGCGGCTTGGCCAAGTGATGCTTGGCAAGGCGCAGGTTTGGCTTGACGTGTCAGGGAAAGACGGAAGGCCAAATTAACAGACACCTGGCATGGGAATGGACGGTCATATCTCAGCCTTGCCTGCATATGCTCAAGATTAGGCTGGTGTGTTGTTTCAGGGTTTGATCGCAGCAGGGATACAAGCCATAACAGGCTATACAAACACAATGCAGAAGCGTTGGAACCCCAACATGTTGCAAGTAGAGCACACACACACAAATGCACACACACACACACACCTTTCCCTTTTTGGTTCGCTTGCAATATTTAGCGAATCCACGGAAAGGACGAGTGGACATGAGCCAAGCATGCATTCGAGTTGAAAACCTAGTAAGAGGGAGCACATATGCCGCCCCTTTGGACAATCAGCTGGTGAAAGACCTGCTTACCCAGGAGGAACTAGCGCGGAACTCGCGAAGACCATTCGGCAAGCCCCGAATGTGTGGGTCCAGGAGACTGACAGAGCCCAATCTGCCGATTTTCGAATTTTCGCCATGGCCTTGGGCTCGGGAGCCCGGCGGGGGGTTCTTTGCTAGGCTTGAGGCTGGCTGGGCCTGAGGTGCCCACGCAAATCATGTTTGGCTCACTTTGCCTGTCGGACGCTTGCAGAGCCTGATCTTTTCATGGGTTCTAGGACTAAGGAATGTTTGTTGAGTCAGGGCAAGCAAGCAAGCGACGACAGAACACGGCAGACCTGCGATACACTGGTCGCACGTCTGCGGCGAGCCTTCAACTGCTCGGCGTGGATGACGTGCAATCCACTCCGGTCCTGATCGCCAGGCTCGGAGCTGCTTTGGAAGTGAACCTGTTGGTTCTTCCAATCAAGCGGACGGGTTCATTTAGCAATCGCCATGACTTGACACTTCCACACAAGCACAACCCTTCAGCGGGTCTGGACCTTTCGGCCAAGGCTCGCGGTCTTTGGCCAGGCCCGCTTTGCAGCTCCGAAATGGTGCCTGCGATGTGTGTGTGTGTGCTTTTGTTGAGCTGTGTGGCTAAGTTCAATCGGGGCTGGTTCGAGATGGGACAGCCTCCTGTTTTGCTGAAATGCCAGCCACACTTTGCATGTTGAGGCAGAAGCCATGCTGGATGTGAGAAGCTTGATGCAATAGCGTGCAGATTCATTGCGGTCCAGTACCTCATCATTACTTTAAGTGCTCAGCACAGGTGTAGTTGCCTTGTCTGGTGATGGAACAGAGGCTTCATCCTTTGTGATTTCCTTGCGCTTGTAACGGCCACTCTAACTCATTCAAAAGAATCTGGCACCGGTGAGTGTGTCTGGGGGGGATGGACCAGCAAGTTTGAGGCATCCTAAGTTTTGACATCTCCCAGTTTATACTCTGACAAAACCATGCACCACAAAACCTAAGCACGGACGCCTTTTCGTTTTTGGGATTTTCCTGGATGCCGGGTCAGGGCCCAGGGCTTGGGCCAATTCAGCTGACACTGACCCGACCGTCCACAAGAGACGAGAAGTTGAGCGCAATTGGAATAACTTCCATGTGCATGGCTGACTGTGGTCATCCACCACAAGGTTGCCAGTTGTCCTCATGTTGTCCTCCACCTTCAGGGCTCCAACCCATTCCCCACAACAATGTGCATTTGCCCAGGCAAAACTGCGCCATTCAATCAGATTTCGTCAGAGAAGAGAAGAGAAAAGACACAGACACCTCCATTGCGAACAAACAACATCTAGGAGGCAGGCTGCACTAGCGCGCCAGCGAACCAGAGCGGCGTGGCAGGCGCTTCGCCACCAGCGCAGACAGGCACTTGAGGGCCTTGGGCAATCGGGCAAGGAAAGATTCCCAATGTGCACAGGAGCCCTGTCCAAAAAGGGAATGTGAAATGCCATGTTGCTTAGATCTAATCAAAGATGCTCGGTAACTCAGTCCTGGGATCCCGGGAACTTCGGGCTAGGCCTGGGTGAATGAGAAGCCAGTTCCGCTTCGGCTGGTCAAATTCGACCCTCTGTGAAGGTTTGCCCTGATAAGTGGAGTTGTGGGTCTGAAAACAGTTGGCTGTCAATCTGCCTTTGGTTCCTTTTCAATCTCAAAAACGGGTCAAGGGTACAAGCCTCAAAAGGGGCACAGCTAGAGCTGAATCTCCGAGGGCACGAACTGCTTTGCACTGGGCAAAAGACCTCTCCTGGCAAGGCTCAGGTTGGCCTTGGGTGCCGGTTGCATCCCCAAGGCGCGGGGCCCCGGTGCGCTGCGGCACGCAGATGCAGCGGGCAGCCAATGAGAACCCAACCGCATTGAAGGTGTCCTATCGAAAGTTGCCCTCTCGAAGTTTAGGGATCGGTCATGAGTCTGCCAGTGCCCCTCACCCTGCCGATATTTCCGCTTAACGTGTAAGCTGTGGGCGGTAGCCTTGGCTTGAGCCCTGCGCTTTTTGAAGCCTGGGTGGTTCGTGTCCGACGAACACCTTGGCTTGACAAGCCAAAAAAGGGACGTCCCTTTCCGACGCCGCCCTTTTCCTGAGCGCACACACGGCGGCTGGCCGTTCACCCAAATGTCTCCCCGGTTTTTCTTGAGGCGACCGGCCAGAGCGGCGAGGATGCCTTCTTTGCCAGGGCCCTGGCGATAGCCGAAAGGTTATAAATCGACGAATAAATCCCACCGGACGAACCGGAAGTTATGGAAGCGGATTTCTTTGGATGTCATTGGGGAAAGCCACAAGGGAAGGCATCACCTCGTCATTTGGGACACTGCCCGAAGGAACACGCTGGAAGGGACTTTAAGTGGAACTTTCCATGAACGATCTTCATCTGAGGACCTTCATTTGCTTTTGACCACCCCTTCTCTGGATGACACGCCCATTGGCAGGTGCGAGTTTCCTTTTCAACAGGTTCTTAGGCCAGCCTCAGCCATCGACATTGTGCTGGCAGCGGCTAGCAAGGCGAAGAAGCTCCTCCACCCTGCTCGGGGCACCACCGGTCCGGGCCATGAGGTTGGCTGTGTGGAGCCTGAGCCCGTCTTGCAGGCGGCGGGTTGTCTGGCAATGAGGGTGCTGGTCGGCACTGGGAGTGGCCCAGCTGCCCAGGCGAGCGCTGGACATCTTGGCCATTGTCCGGCGCTTGAATAGCTCCAACTATCTTGTGTGAGGACGGCCCTGTCTCCTTGCAGGCGCTTGAGGAATCGGAAGACGAGGACCGTAGCTCGGAAGATGAGGACCCCAATTTGCAGGTCTTCCCGCGAGACGTGGCTTCCGAGCTCGGCTGCTTGACGGACCGTCCCTGGGACGGCCGCACCCCGGCTGGCTGCCACCGTGATTTGATGGCGGCAGCATCTCACATGCTTTGAATGTGACTTTGCAGCAACTCCAGATAAACTGCACAGCCTGGGCCGGCTGTGTAGAGAGCAGCAGGTGACCTACCCGAAGCCAACGATCTCCTGCTGCAGGAGCTCTTTAGCCTCGGTTAGGTCACCTGTTTTCTTGTACAGACTTGCTGCAACGACGTTTGCAGTCCTTGCGTCGTCTACGACCACTCCAACCACCCAGAAATTGCGTTCACGCCTAGGGCCGAAAAAGCTGCTGCACGAGTCCTTGCAGACATACCGCGCTGTCTACGGTGACTCCAACCACACACGCATTGCCGCAGCTCTGAATGATCTGGGACAACTGTGCAGGAGGCCTTTGTAGATGAAGCGTGTCCTCTCGGCGACTTGTTTCTCCCAGGCATGCCTGGCCCTGTCCGGCTTTGGGCTGGCTGACGGCGTGGGCGGCTGGAGGCAACGAGCCCGGCAGCCCAGAGAGGATCACTGTGCAAAAGACATCCCTCAAGAAACTGAAGACGGGAACTTGCACTTGGGTCAAGGCAACAACAATTCGCTTGGGTGCTGCTATGTGTTTTAGCATTTTTTCGGTTGGAAAGGCTCGGGCTCGAAGATGTCGAGAATGTACTCAAGAAGAGGGATGCCACCCTGGATTGTGGCAACCACAGGTCAGGTGGTGTATGGCCCTGTGTCCGGCAAGCTGTTGGTGTGCGTCCCTCCTGCAAAAGCAAGAAGGGGAATTGGATCGCTCGAAGCCAAAGGAGCCGCAGCACAAAGACGCGCTAAGCCTGACTCTGATCGAGTTTGTTTTCCTCCCGAGTTTTGGAGACATGGCTTTCACCTCATTTGGAACAGAGGTCGGCATGCTTCTGGGGTCGCGCCTAAGAACAGGGCTCCCTACATTCCCCATTAAACTTCCTACCAAGGGTAACACACCTTGCATTGGGCCAAACAGGTGATGCTTAAACAACTACCAACACCGGAAACAGTGGGACCGCTGTTGAATCCAGTGGACTGGAAGTGAAGTCTCTTTAAGCTGTGCCCAGGGTGTGGACGCGGGGCGCTTCTCCCGCGCTTTGCCCGGCTCACAGATGGGCTTGGTTGACCTTTCAAGTGAAGGAAGGAAGAAATGAAGGAGTATCAAGCTGGCCGGGGTGGCGAACCTTAGAGCATGTTGCAGCTGACCGAAGTCTTCCCACTTGCAGGAGGAATCTGAAACAAACCTAGCATATGCATAGTATCCATTTTGTAGAGGAATATCCTTGAGGAGGATCCGATTTCGGAGTTCCAGGCTTGTCTTCAATCAGTGCTGGAGGAACAAAACCAGTTGCTGCTCACACGCGGCTCAAGTTCCAAATGAGGTTTCCGCATGTTCAAAGCCGTGTTTGAGACCACGGTTTGCTGCGCCAGAGTTTGTTTTGCGAGGCCTTTGCACTAGCGACTTGCTTGGCGGAGCAGCTGAAATCTATGGGGGACTTGTCTGCGACTTGATCCAACCGCTTGCCCTAGAACGCGCCGCTCTGAGACTTCGCAGCGCCCACTCGCGCATGAGGCAGGGCAGCTGGGGTTGAAATTAATATGAGCAATTGGAACTTATCCCAATGAGTGAGCCAGGAAAACTACCGGGAGTGTGCCCCTTCTCTGTTGAACCGAAGTGGCTCCAAACAACAAGTCTCAGTCATCCTGCTGCCGAAGTTGAGACGCAATGTCTGCCGGCAACGCATCACCTCTCCAAACTCTTAGGCCTGGGAGCGAGCCAGGTTTGCGCATGTGCAGTGTAGACATCAACCTTCAATCAGACTGACGGGGTCTAGCCATGAAATGCTGGCCTACGCCAAATCGCCTTGGGAGTTGGCTGTAACCTCATCCCTTCCCTGCGCTTCGTTGCGTTAAGTGGCTGGGTCAAAAGTTCATGAAGCCAAACAGGGCGATCCAGCTGACTGCCCGGCAGCGGCAACACGGAGGACGCAAGCTCTTGATTGAACAGTTGCCTTTGGGTGACTCGGAGGGTTGAGATGCAAATCCAAAGGCTTGCTTGCAACCTCTCCACACCAACCATTTCTTAGGTATGCCTTCCGCCTTTGGGTGCTTTCGAAGCCCTGACACTTTGGTATGTATCAAACCCAGGACCCTTCAAGATTGGTTGCATTTTGCTTTCAGCAGAAAACATGGGCCCACATTGGTCCAACTCGTTTTGTATTGTTTCCAGTTATTTTGTTTTGGTTTCCTTGTGGTTTTCCCCAAGTTTGGAGGGTCCTCCAGGTGGCGATCACCCCCACCTGAATCCTCGATGACTCCCCTGGTACCTTGGTACTCCACCATGCGTGGTGGACAAGATGTCCACCCAATGTCCACAGTTCCCAAAAAAGGGAAGCCAGAGCATGTGTGTTTTTCATTTGTGGTTCCTTTCACAGCCCCCGGTACCAACTCGACAGACAGAGAGACTCATATTTTGGGTCGCTTTTGAGAGGACCCTCGGGGAAAAAAGCGAGTCGCCCTGCATCCCCCAGCAGTCAGCCAGGTCGCGCGCCCGCGCGCTGCCGCGCGCGGATCTTCCCGGCGTGGCCGGCGAGGCCTTCCAGGCGTCGGGGGTTGGGCTTCGGTTTCGCGGTTTTTGGGGGCTGGAGGGTGGGGAAATCGGGCGTGTTGAGGATGTGGGAGGTTGGGGGTTGGGGGACGGAGGGGGTTGAGTTTGTGCTGAGAATTGGGGAGGTTGGGGGTTTGGGAGGATGGTTGCGAGGGAGGGTGGGGCCAGCGTTGTGCACCAGGAGTGTACGTGCAGCTGAATGGACAGGGCGCGTTGCAGGTGTCTGAGGCCGTTGCGTGGCAGAACCACCGCGCAACCGAACATACAATACCCCGCTATCCTTTCTAGCACTATTCATGCACGCCTATACGGGGACTTTTGCCCGTTGTAAATGATTGACAAATTCAAAAAGGCCACCATTGACCCGTGCTTCGTCCCGGCATGGCCGGCATACCCGTGTGTCCTGGCAAGAATACGAACATCATTTGTTTAGGTTTAGGCAATCTAGACTGGGCATGACCTACTGCAAAAGCAAGGCGGCGCTGCAAGACACACTTCGTGACATCGAGCAACAGGCATCAGCTACTCAGAAGGAGGGCTCAGGGCTCCTACGATGTGAACAGCATCATCAGGGTAGGACGGAGCTGAAGCAAGCCGTCTCTTCAACACTGCCACGCCATTTTGGGGAGGAAT
>CAUJNA010000529.1:159569-206810 GCA_963377175.1 Effrenium voratum | reverse complement strand
AAGCCCTGCCCAGCAGCCGTTGAGGTTTCGGCGTCCACGGAGTCGGAGGGCATTGGGTGAGCCTTGTTTTGTCGGTCTTGGGGTTGGGGGTTGGGATGATGAGGCCGGCATCTTAGCGGCCACCGCCAACAATGGCATCGGCGTGGCCGGGGTGGCCAGTCGGCTCGCAAAGGCGCTGTGACATGCCTGGGGGTGGGGAGGGCGCCCGGCTCGGGGACATACAGGAATGTCAGCAGTTCCAGGTACTGTCGGAGCATGTGAATGTCGGGCAACCCTGCATGGTTCTTACCGTTTTTCCAAGAAAGCCTGTACTCGTAGAGTTTGAAGCTTTGACTGGAGAGTTGTGCATGGGGCTCTGCCATTCCATGGCGGGGGGGCCCTGCAGCCTGCTGGGCGTAGGCGCATGGCGAAACCGCATTGTGAGCACGCCCTCATGTAGCCATGCTCTCTGCCTGCCCGGCAGCACTTGAACAGCAGTCCCAACCATTTAGATACAACCATCATGACAAACCCAGCTGAATTCGCTTGAATTCGATCGAAGATTGTTGCCAACGGGCAGGTCCGCATCATGGCCCTGCGCTTCCTCGGGGCGGACGGCAGTGGTGGGTCCACTTCGGATGCCATGAGGGCGCCACTCGGGCTGGATCTGGGAGGCTGGGAACGCCTGGAATCCAACAGGCGCCTTATCTTTTGTCGAGTGACCGCGTCCGTTGAGCCGTTCCAGATTCTGGATTTGCTCACAAGCTACAGAAGGCAAGACCACATTGGCCTTTTTTTTTTTTTTTTGCTGGGGTCTCTTGAATACTGTTGGGTCCTTTCTTGGCAGGGATCGCAATTCAACGATATTCAACGCACATGCTTCGCCTGTTTCGCTGTGAGTTCTTAAGCGCTTTGTGCAGTGATCACTTCCGCCACCTGCATTTCAGGGTCCATCCTGCGGTCTTTCCATGATGTGAGTTTGGTTCTCGGCTGCGCTGTCCTAGGCTCGAGTATGCTTTGTCCTTCGGGGTGCGGATCTCGTCCAATAGCTTCTTGGTGTATCGGTGGCTGGCGAGGCTCAGGCTTGCTGTGGCTCCCGGGCACGGAAGAACCACAGGCGACACTGGAAGAAAAGCCTGATGCTGCAAAAGCAGGTGATTCCCGAACCAAAGCATGGCACAACACCTGATCTTTTTGAGTGTTCAGCAAGAGTGTGTTCATGCAGTAGCGAAGCTGCTTTCAGTGGGGTTTGCACCCACTTTTTCCGCACTGTGGGCGTTCATTGGGTCGGCAAGGGGTGCATCTGAGGCTGGGGCGGGCCTGAAACCTCTGACGCGTTGCGGGCGGTAGTGCAGCGCGCCGGGGAGGCACATGTCGAGCCAAGCAGTGGGGGGTTGTGACCAGTGGTTGAAGGATGCCGACAAGGGTTTCATTGAATTGGCGTGTTGCCGGTCAGCACAGTGCAATGTGATTTTTTTGGTGTGAATGCGAGCCTCCAACATGGGCTTGACATGTAGGGGTAGAGGTAACACGAGTAAATATGGGTAACAATGTCCAGCACCCATGCCGCCGCAGGTCGGTCATCTCTTTGTGACAGCGGCTGGCAACGGCGGGACAGCGCTTGCATGCTTGCTGATTGCCCTCACATTGTGCATGGCAAGTGCCCTCGCAACAACATGTCGGCTGGGGGCGAACCGTCTTTGTATGCTTCTTCCCATCAGGAGCGACGTGGGTGACGGACGCTCGGTGATGAGAATGGGCTTACTTGGGCGTTACACACAAAAGTTAACAATGAGCAACCCACACATCGGTTTGTCAGAAGACTTCGGGATTTCATGGTCCTTTTAGTAATGCAATGCTGTTTGGCACCTTCGTCTGAGCTGAGCTAAGGTTCCTATTTCCCTTGTGCCTATCAGAAAGTCGGCGCAACTTGGCTGCGGTAGCTTGGCAACTGCGACGTGCCATCGATGGGCAACCCAGATTAACAGTGCCGGCCCATCGACACAAGCAAGATCCGAATCTCAACGTGAGCGGTGCGTCCTCTTCAAAACCGCTAGAGGCTTTGCGTGCAGTGAGGCCTTGTGCGTGGCTGCGACTACGCAGACTGACCAGCTGGCTTCATTTTCCAACTATGCCACCGAGTATGTGCCCCGTCTGCGAAAGAGGTTCAGATGGCAGTTTACATGAATGCTTTGCTTCATTATGATTCGTTGGCGGACTTTTCTCCAGAAGCGGTTGCCCCGGAAAGGGGCGCAACTTTTCCAGAAGCGATGTCCGTGCCATGCAAAGCCTCAGCTAACACTTGAACAGCAGAGGGAGGGAGGGGAGAGAGAGAGAGAGAAAGAGAGAAAAAGAGAGAGAAAGAGAGAGAAAGAGAGAGAGAGAGAGAGAGAGAGAGAGAGAGAGCTCGAAGGTGGAAATTGCAGCACCCGGAGTTGACATCATCAGCACATTCCTCGAGCCTCGCTCTCAGCGGCCAGCCACGTCAAGGTTGGAAGTGCATTCTGGCAAGCTTGTCAAGCGGCCCGGGGCTTCTGGCCGGTCTGCAACAATGTGGGAGGGTGCAGCAAGTTGACTCTCGTTTTCCCTCAGCGTTTTGATTGCAGGAAACCCCTCACCGGACGACACGGGTGCGCCGTAGCGAAGCTTTCAGTCTCGTGTGCGTATCCACTGTTGGGGAGGTCGCACACGGCTTGACGTGTTGTGGAGGTCGGGCTACAAGTCCCAGTTCGGCACCTCGATGGCCGTGCCCTTCGTGAGCGGCGCCGCAGCGCTGGCGGCCAGCTCCTTCGACCTGGACGGAGCTGTCCTGAGGCGATGGGCTCGGGGTGCCGTCCGCTCGGGTCCTCGGATCCGCGGGTTTCTTGACCTCTGTCAAGTCGGAGGACTGATGAAAGGGTGAAAGGGCCTCTTGGGCGGGATCTGAATGTCCCCTTTGTGGGAAACTCTGTTTGAAGAGGCATGTTAGCAAGCCAGCTAGAGTTCAGTTCGGGCTTCGTGACCACTTAACAATTGATATCCCGTTTCCTTTGCAATGTTGCACAAGGCTCGCCTCCCCCATTGCAAGACATACCTCATGCTTGTGTCTTGGTAGCAAGGCCTTTCTTAGCGACAATTGTCGTATTCGGCTTCACCGATTGTGTCGTAGCTGAAGCAAGTGAAAGCAAGTGTAGCTGAAGTTCCCAGCGGCCCTGCAGGCGCCTGCTGATAGACTCCGCAAGGTCGGTACCAGCTCTTGAGGGCAAGGTGGGCGGTGCAGGCGGGGCGAGTCGCTCGGTAGCGCGAGCGGTGCCAAGCCAGTGAGAGCAATTCCAGCCAGGACGGCTGGACGTGCGCAACCTGGTGCTGCAAGCCGAGTCCCATTATTTGTTTTGGCTGGAGGTTAGTGGCCAGCACGCAGCGCAGATGTCAGCAACTCGATGCATGTGCAGGTGATGGTGGTGAGCTGGTTGCAACAACTTCTGGGGTTGACCAAATTGGTTGAGATGTGTGCTTCGGACGGGAAATCCAACAGAAAGCAACCTACTTCAGGCAGGAACCTCTTTGGTGCAGGTTGGTTGTGGTCGGTATGTGCATGGACGCAGCTACTGCTGGGTGCTTCTGGCACTGCAGTAGGCGATGAGTTTTAGCTTTGATAGGTTGACACGGGAGCCACAGAACGGCAGCCTTCCGGTCTGATCCTTGCCCCTCTCCCTTTCCGGTCTGATCCTTGCCCCTCTCCCTTCACTGTTAGATGCCGTTAAAGGGCCTCCCGCAGCAGGCCTGACAGAACATGCGGCAGTCTGAGGGAAACTCCCCGTGTCTTTGGAAAAAGGGGTAGCCGTGGGGTTGGAATAGCACCCGCTGAATCTTGTGAGAATACGCTTAAAGGTCTTAAAGCTTGGGCACCCAAGTCTTTGGCTTCCTTCCTAGGAACCCATTGTGAGAGCCTCGGCAGTCACATCCATCGGTCCATCCACATCCTTTTTCTAGCTGCAGCTTGTCTTGCGCCCACGCGTGGCGCCGCGCCGCCCCAGGCGACGATCCCGGCGAACGGCTCGCTGTCGGTGTGGCTCCGGGTGGGCGCCGAGAGCGCGGCGCACGGGAGCCACGAAGCCTCGGTGCACGTGGCGTGGGCCAACGGCACGGAGAACGTCCCAGCACCACGGGCAAACCCGTGCTTTGGGATTTGTTGAGAGTTCACATCTTTTTTGGGGTTTTCTTTTCAGGTTTCTTTCAGTTTCTATCTGTTTCGGTGTCAAATCGGGCATGTGTCCGTCATGGAATTCTGGGGTCAGTCATGATGCCGGGTGTGCCACCTTCAGTAGCTTAAAGTGATGTTTTAGCCTACACGTGGAAAACCGTACGTGTCGATACTGCCATCGGCAAAAAACCTCGACGTTCATCATACCGGCCCATGATAAGCACACCCGCCCCGCAGCATCCGCAACCAGCAGAACACATACCGGCCCATGATAAGCACACCCGCCCCGCAGCATCCGCAACCAGCAGAACACATGCTCAGCCCATGATAAGCACACCCGCCCCGCAGCATCCGCAACCAGCAGAACACATGCTCAGCCCATAATAAGCACACCCGCCCCGCAGCATCTGCAACCAGCAGACATGCTCAGCCCATGATAAGCACACCCGCCCCGCAGCATCCGCAGCCAGCAGAAAACATGCTCAGCCCATGATAAGCACACCCGCCCCGCAGCATCCGCAACCAGCAGAACACATGCTCAGCCCATGATAAGCACACCCGCCCCGCAGCATCCGCAACCAGCCAGAACAATGCCTCAGCCTATGATAAGCACACCCGTCCCCGCGCGTCATCCAACTCAGCACTGAACACATGCTCAGACCATGATAAGCACAACCCGCCCCCGCAGCATCGCGCAGCCAGCAGAACACATACCGGCACCGTATGATAAGCCACACCCGCCCCCGCAGCATCCGCCAACACAGCAGAACACATGCTCAGCAACTGAAAAGCACACCCGCCCCGCAGCATCCGCAACCCGCATAAAACATGCCCTCAGCCCATGATAAGCACACGCGCCCGCAGAATCCGCAACCAGCAGAACACATGCTCATCCCATGAAAGCACACCCGCCCCGCAGCATCCGCAACCAGCAGAAACATGCTCAGCCCATGATAAGCACACCCGCCCCGCAGCATCCGCAACCAGCAGAACACATGCTCAGCCCATGATAAGCACACCCGCCCCGCAGCATCCGCAACCAGCAGAACACATGCTCAGCCCATGATAAGCACACCCGCCCCGCAGCATCCGCAACCAGCAGAACACATGCTCAGCCCATGATAAGCACACCCGCCCCGCAGCATCCGCAACCAGCAGAACACATGGAAGACGGCAATGCGCGTTTGCTGCTCGATTCTGGGCCGCCCAGTCCGCTGTCTGTGCATGACTCGCCCATAGGGTGGCTAACTACAAACAAGATGCAGAATCAGATATGAGAAAGAAAAGCGCCCATTTCGAAGGAGCTCGGGATCAAACGAGCCAGTCGGCACTGCTCAAAACGCAGGCGAAACGCAATTTTCTTCGAAAAAAGGTGTAACTTTTCACCACTCACACCTTCATTTCGTATCGTAAAACGCAGTGTTTTGTTGAATCCCCTGTCACGGTGTGATTATTTTCCTCCAGGCATGACAAAACACATGGCAGGCGTGGGACGGGGGTGACAGAGCGTGGCGCAAATTTAGCGCAGCTGCACGTTCCATTGTCCACGCGCCGGGATGTTTTACCCAGTGACTTGAATTACCAGTGGATGTTTTGCGGGTGCAGCCTGGCCGAACAAGAGGAAGGCAGTATGCCACACGTCGCGTTTGGGATACTTCGAGTTTTGAAAGTGAACTAGTCACCAACAACGGCAGATCACGGGCAGTTCCGCAGCTTTTGCTGGTTGTTTGGGGGCGTCAACTGAATTGAAGGGGTACCCACTCAAGCTCAAGCACAGGGGCCTCTCCAACCAGCTTTTTCAGTGCGCGCCAAGGTAGTCTACACTTATCAGGGCTGGCCTGAACTGCAGCAGCAGCCCGAGCTTTTGGAGTGGCCGCAGGCATCCAGGGCTAGGTGCACAGGCTTACTTCGAGCGATCTCGATCTTGAGCCATGTGCCCTTTTATCAGTGTGCCATTGTCTCCATGCAATTCTGCACCCAGCACATGCGTTCGTATGACCTAGGGGCGCTACTTGCCAAACATGTTGTCTACCAAGGGCAAGTAACAGTAAGTTCAGTTTTTCAGGCAACCGAAGGCTTTACGACACTTACCCGCATACCTTGAAGGTGTACCCGATGCTCTCTCAAACTGGGAAGCCGTGTCCAATGTTACGTGCACCAACTGTATAGGAGGTGTATGGCTTAGAGTTTGGAGTTTCGGATTTCAAGGGTACAGTCGGTTGCTGCCGGGGAATTGCGCTGAGAGAGTGATGCTGCTGCGTGCGCATGCCCCAGACCATCAACAGAGCCAGTGTGACAGGCTCGTTGATTGGGGAAACATGGTTGTGTTGTAATCCATGCCAGCCTGCTCCATTGATTGCGGAGGGGCAGGGCCCAGACATGGCTTGGTCTAGCTGAGCTGCCGAAACTGACGGAAGTGTTTCATGACTGCCAGGTGCCCGTGAATGCCACAGTGGACCTCTCCTTGAACGTCACAAACCTCGGCCCCTCGGTTTCACGCGGGCCTGTCAGCAAAGCGGTCGCCAGTATATGGCTGGGCCCTTGTAAAGCGCATCCATCAGAACCAGCTCGGGAAAAGAATCACATTTTACAGTCATAGGTGTCCTTTTTGGTTGATATCAACCAGGGCCGTCTATTTTCCCAAAAAGGGCACCTATGCTTGCCGTGGTCGTGTCCTATTTGCGCAGGGCCCTTCCTTTCCAGCTCAGACGTGAGGCAACGGCACGGGCCGCCTGCGGGTGAAGCACCTGGCCTTCCCCTTCCTCAACCACGGGGCCGAGAACGTGACGGTCGCTCCAGGGCGCTCTGCGCAGCTGCGGATCGGATGCGCGCCCAACGCGACCGGCCCGAGGGCCCAGAGCGAGCTGCAGAGCATCCGCCTGGCGGTGGCGTCGGCGGTCGCGCCAACTTGAAGCAAGGAACTCTGTGACAAAGGAGGCTCCAGAAGTGTGGTGCCGTCCTTTCCTGACGCATGCAGAAAGCTGCCCTTTCTCCTTTGGCCCAGTTCTCGAGTTCATAATCCCTCCGTGTGTTGGGGCTTTGGCTGGAACAAATCGTTTTATTTTGTCATGCTGCCAGTGGCTGATTGGAGAAGAAATCGCAGTTGCAGAATGACAGCGCCCCTTCTTGGAATCCCGTTCAGGCCGGTGCGTTTTGCATAATTTGCCAAGACCACCTCCAAGTCCCCAAGGATGAGTTGATGATTTTCAGAAGCAGCTCCAAGAGCAACACGGTGCACCCAGCCGAGGCACGTTTGCGGGCCAGGCAGTCCTGCAATCGAGCCTTGGACGAGCCGAGGCTCTTACTGGCAGCCAATTTCCGTAAACGTAGGGGTGGCCAGCTTGTGGCGTGGCTGCGCTGCTGTTTCGATACCCGAGGAACAGCGGCCTTGACCCATGGAGCTCTGTGCAAGCAGATGCCTTGGAATTCGGAACTGTTGCTTGGCTAGAAGCTCAGGGTGCTGAGGGTGCCCATCTATGTTACCAAGACCACCTGAAAAGATCACATCGAAGGTGCATGTGGAGCGGCTTGCGGGTTTCTTGTAGGGGCACACAGACATGGTGGCATGCCGAAGCGTACCTAGAAGCTTTTTTCGCGTGCAAGGAGTCCCACGCACCCACTCGCCTACTCCCACATCCGCGCCACACCCAGCCTCAAATATCTCAAATCCACACCCACACCCACCCACACCAACATCAAGCATCAACTCAAACACCACTCACACCACTTCATGCCCACCCACACACACACACATACTCGCCAAGCTGAAGCCATCGCCCAGATTGGTTTGCCTCAAAGTGACACGTCAACCTGTTGAAGGGGTCCCTTTCCGAGACGGCGGTGATGTCCTTCGGACCAGGTTCTCAATGTGAGCTTGCTGTGCACCAGCGCGGCGCCCCCATACCTGGAGATGGAGCCTTTCACAGGGGCTGCCGAGGCTGTGAGCGATTCCACACGTTTCTGCCAACGAAGGGCCCCGGGCTGGCTTTGATGTTTCTGGTAAGGCGAGGGTCAAGCTGTTGCCCTGTAGAGCCTAGGAAGTGAGAGCACCAGGTGATTTCTGCAACCCAGCTGCGGGCCTTCGACTCGGTGGTGCACGCCGAGTGGGACTGACCAGCGTTGTGAGGTTTGCATTGCATTTTTGGGAGGCCAAACTTTGTTTGTTGCGCTTACAGTGTTTGGTGGTAAGTGCGGATTAACGCAAAGACATATTGTTCTTGCAAAGGCCTAAGAATAGTAGTGCTGTGGAGCGCCTCAGAACAAATGTGTTTTGTTTTGCTGTCCGTGCTCTTTCGACCTGCCGGACAAATGCATGTGCTTGACCCCACCAGAAGCTTGGTGGGTGAGACAGCACCCAGACGCTTGCTGTTCTCTGATGTTTCGGGGCCCTTGTGTGGAGATTCCCTGCCTGGCAGCGGCAGGAGCCCCTCCTTCCGCCCGGAGAGGTCGAGGCCGAGCTAGTGCTCCCCGAAGCCAATAACAGCGGCTTGGCAAACGGCTGAGAACTTACGCCCTGCGCAGGAAGGTGGCGAATTCACGAAACTTGAATATGTCGAACAATTCCGATTCTGATGGTATTTTGGATGGCTGTCCCGCCCCATTCCGAGACTCATCTCAGGTTTTGGCTGCGCCCCTTACACTTCCGAGGCGCGACAGCAGATGCATTCAATGGGAACGTGGTCAAGTGAGATCCCACTGTATAGAGTATAGATGTTAAATCAGAAGAGCGAGTGTATCTGGTTGGTCTCCGCGAATCTGCAGAGGCAACTGTTTGTCACAAAGAGTGCCATGTTTGTAAGCAGTGCGATTCAGCACAAGGGGCGTAAACGGCAAACGGCACTTTTGCAATTTGCGGCGAATCCGCAATTCGCACGCAGCTTGGGACAGATGGAGCGACCCCCACTGACACGGGCCTTGGGGGTGCTGGCTCCAGCTCACAGGTCGGCGGCGTGGCGCTGGTGCGGCGGGGCGGGTGCTACTTCTTGCTGAAGGCCCAGATGGCCCAAGCGGCTGGCGCGCTGGGGCCGCTTGGAGGGATAGGTTAGGGGGCCAACGGTTTTGCCAAGCATTGGAGCGAGGTCCGACAACAGCCAAAGAAGCACGAAACGAATTCTTGCTTGACATACATTGGGCTATGAGGTAACCTTTGTTGCCTGCCCTGCCTTGCCTCATGCTATTTTGCCCGCCCCACGCACCATCTATCACGTTCACAATGTGTAAGTACCACAATTCGCAGGGAGGACGAACATAATGGCCAGGAAGGCGTGTGGCCGTGATCAAGTGGAACATCATTCAAACAGTATAAAGTTTGCTTCCTGACTTGTTCCAACTCTGCACTTTCGGCCCTGTTCAGAAAGCGCTTGGCATTGCCGCCCAGGGTCCTCCTGTATGACAATCAGGCGCTTGGGCAATGGAAAGCCCCGGGCTTGGATTTGTTACCAATGCCATGCCCTAGGCCCAGCCAGCTGAGGGTAAGCCGGCTTGCCCTAACGAGCTTGCGACCCGTGCCTTAGTTAGTGGTGGCCTCTCCCGTCCGCATTTTGCCATCCGGTCATAGGGTCCCCCCTACACTTTTGGGCACAATTCGAATACGCCCACTAAAACAGCCCATTTTCAACATTCAAATTCAATCACCCAACCAATCCAACTCCAAAAAACACATATTCATATACCCATCTTCATTTCTTACCCCATCTCAACATCACCCTTACACTCATTCAATAACAACAATCATAACTACATACCACCTCAACAAATCCCACCAAAAAAACCCAAGCTACATACCAACATTTTTCCATTCCCAAGATCGCAACCCCAAGATCTCAATAATTTCTCCCTTGATCCAACCTGAGACCCTTTCCCATTTCCAACAAATACGAACAGTCTAAAAAAGAACGCTATGTTCGCCCCGAAAAAAGGTTAACCAATGGAAAAGGGAGAATTAAAACCGTTAACCCAAATCTTGCAAACAATCCCAGTAAAATATCGATGGCAAAATGCGGATGGGAAAGGCCTATGTAGGAAAGCACCCCCACGGCTTATACGGGAAAATTAAACGAAAATTACAACATATAAGATCTTATATGTTGTAACTATAGTATAATCAAGAACTGAAACATCCATCTCAATAATAGCTAGCCGCGCTTTCATTATCGCTAAATTCTTCATCCTCGTCATAGAAGTCTTCCGTGCTTAATATATGATAAAATCGGATATGCCATTCTGCCTCTGTTCTGAATGGCATCATTTCCAACAGTGCTCTCATTGCGTCGTAATAACCAATTCTCAAGTGTTTTCTTTTGTCATCAATACTATCAATGAACCAGAGCTGTTTAAATTTATTTTCAATATCATATATGTAGGAATAATTAGAACGCTTTCAATTCTAAATATATTTCATAATCAGATTTGGTATCATCCAATGCTTCAGTTAAAGTCATTGCCCAGAATGGGTTTCTTTTTACTCTTTCCCAAGTTGGAAAATGGTTTTTAAGAATATCATTATACCTGTAAGGACATATATCATAACAGTGATATGACATAATATTCAATCTAATTTCCAATGGTAGATTATTAATGTCGCACATACTTTACTTAATATATTAAGGTAATATTTCTTTAAATACATTTTCAGGGAAACAGAGAAAAATGTTTTCAATCAAGAATAAATCCCTGTATCTTCATCATAGTCAATTTGATAAAATGTCATAGTTGAAGCCTTCGGTTCTTTAATTTCTTTGTTATTAAGTTTGTTTAAATAAATATTTCTTTTATTTTTATATTCACCATTGGTTCGATCTACTTCCTTACTTTGATAACTGTTTGTTAAAGGTTTCTTCTTTTCCATTTCTTGTAAGATTTCTAAAATATTCTTATTCTGTTCTAAAACCTTGTTCAGTTTTTTAACAATCTTTTCTAATCCTTCATCCATGTAAATATATATACTATATTATAAAATAAAACTTTTAAAACTAAACTTTTATTTTTACAAAATCATATATCATTATAAGTCAATTCAAAATTAGTTATTGTGTAACTCGTTAAATTATTATTCAATTTACCAATTAAATTACAAATAATAGTTTTTCTAAATTTTGAATATTTATGAAACTTTTCAATATTATCTGTAATATAAATTATTAAACATTTAATACATTCAAACACATTAACAACATTAATGTTACTATTTTTGTAAATATTATTCATTTTTCTCAATGTAATTTCATAAAACTGAATAGCATTTTTATTATCATAATTAGCAATAAATCTTAAAGTATATGAATATATTCTTTTACAATAAAATTTTGAATCTGATTGTTCAAATAAATCAGCATAATTAATAGAATTATAAAACATGTTAAAATCAATTTTGCTATTTCTAAAGTCATTAACAAAATTAATTAATATATCATTTTCGTTATATTCTTCAATAAAATTATTTAATTTCAATTCTTTTACATCAATGAATTTAATAATATTATTTATAACATCTTGCATTATAAATAATAATAGAAATAATTTTAACTATTATTTTTTCATCATTCTTTCTCAGGTGTAAATAACCTACCAAATCCACTTTTGAAGTTTTCTACCCAACTTTCTTCAACTGTGCTACCGTCAGCATCTTTCTTTTTTACTGTATGTACTGTATGCATGTTTCGACCACATGAACACGGCCAACATTTAACTTTGACATGTTCTTTATCTAACTCTAATTCATTTAGCGGTTTAATTGCTTGACCGCATTTATCGCATTTGACACATTCAATCTCTTTTTGTTTCTCTTGCTTCTTCTTTGGAGGCATTTATATTAATATTCACATTTTTATTTTTGATATATTGCATCAAAAACTTAATTAATTCTAAAATAAAATAACATATTTTTTTACATCTATTATTAGTTATAACAACTTGTTCTATATTCTCTACTTCATCTATTATATCAATATAATCTGAATAACTTCTATTCATATAAAATAATAAATATTAAATTATTTTCTAAATGTCTTTAATATTATTTTTATTATGCCTGATGTAAAACCAATTGATGAAATCAAATATGACTTTAAGCAAAGTAAGCACGAGGTCGTCCCTAAATTGCCGATGAGAGCTATGATTGTAGGCCCGTCTGGTTCTGGAAAGAGCACCCTACTTGTATCAATGATACTTGATATTTATAGAGGAGCATTTGAAAGAGTTTTTATCTGGTCCCCATCTGTAAAATTGGATAGTATTTGGTTACCAGTGAAGAAATACATTAAGGAAGGTTTGAAAGTAGATACTGATAAAGAACCGTGTTGGTGGGATGAGTTCAATGTTGAAGATTTAGAAAGAGTTATAGAAACTCAAAATAAAATCATTGAATATCAGAAAAAACAAGGAATGAAGACGTTATTTAATATATTAGTTATATTGGATGATGTATCTGATAATCCAGCAATAACAAGAAATAACAAATTATTAAATTCTTTATTTTGTAGAGGTCGTCATAGTGGAATATCAACACTTGTCAGTCTTCAGAAAGCATCAAGTGTCCCACCAATTATTAGAGTAAATATAAGTCATTTGTTTTATTATAAAGTTAGAAACTTCAAAGAGATAGAAATATTGCAAGATGAATTATCGGCAATTGTTAGAAGCGATAATTTACACGAAAGCAAGAAACTAATTTATAAAATATATGAGACCGCCACTGACGAACCACATAGCTTTTTATATATTAACCTTCTCCAAAAAGACCCTAACCGCATGTTTATGAAAAAGTTTTCTCATTATTTGAAAATTACTAATTAAATAAATAAATATATTAATATTATATGATATTTTATGATTTACCAATAGAAATTAAAAACCTTGTATTATCTTATAATTTAGGTGATGTTAGATTATTAAAAATAAAAAATAATAATATTATTAAAAATTATATTAGTAAATTTAAACCAGTGTATAAGTCTTACAAATTAAATAATTCACAGTATTTTGAAATTGATAATATCATTATGAAAAATATTATCAAAAACGGCATATCATATATTTTTAACTTAAGTGAGTTAGATAAATTACATCAAAAAAATAAACCATTAAAATTATTAATTGAATATGATATATTTGTTACATCTACCTCATTTACTTTTTTTAATCATCTTCGTAATCGTACTTTAACATCAAATAATTTATTTGATATTTATTATTTTCTTAATAAAGACCTTTATAAAACTAATTTAGTGTATAGGGACAATGTGGCTAATTTTATTTCATTACAAGTGAAAAAAATAACTATTAAAGTCATCAATTAAGAAAGACAAAGTTTTATTAGTAAATGTTATTCATATTTTTTTAATTAATAATGTTAATGAATCATATTAATATTATTAATTTAAATCAATGAAGCGTTGCATAAATTCAACGCAGGTAATTTATATAATAGTTTGTCCGATTTTTGATTTTCTAACTTTTCTATTCTCGTTACACATTCTTGAATAGATTTTATTATTAAAGTATCCGCTCTCGTTTTTTCATCTACTCTTAAATTCTTAATGTCTTCCATACTGTTATTTTCTTCGTTTTTGCTTTGACCAATACCCATTATATATTATTATTTAGATTATTATAAAATAGTTTAAAGGGGTATTTATAATACTCTATAATACCTGATGCCCAAAAAAGAAATTGATTATTCTAATACTTGTATTTATAAAATTGTTTGTAGAGATTTAGAAGTTAAAGATTTTTATATAGGACACACTACCAGCTTTAAGCATAGAAAGCAACAGCACAAATATGACTGTCAAAATTTAAACAGTAAAAAACAAAACATCTATTTATATTCGTTTATAAAAGACAATGGAGGATATGACAATTTTGATATGGTATTAATTGAGTCAGTATGTTGTAAGAATGTTCTTGAAGCGAGACAAAGAGAAAGAGAGTTAATTGAAGAATTGAAACCTTCTTTGAATAGAACAATGCCAATGATTGAACCAAGCGTCAAAGAATATAAACACAATTGGTATAATACAAATAAGGAGAGAGTTAGTGAAGCAAAAAAGCAAAAATACCAATTAGAGAAAGAATATGTTAAGCAAAAATCAAGAGATTTCCATTACACAAATAGAGATGTTATATTAGAAAAAATGAAAGAAAAAACCATATGTGAATGTGGAGCAGTTGTAAGTAAGAAGCATTTGAACCGGCACTTTTCTTCTTTAAAACATAATGAGTTTATAAACAATAAATAATTGTTAATATCTACTCGTATTATCAATTATTTAGATTTCATTTTTTCAATTTCCTTTTCCAACTTTTCAACTTTATCTATTACTTCAAGTAATGCTTTATGTAAAATGACTGGAACTTTTGTATAATCAATTCCTAAATATTCGCGACTTGTAGAAACTACATTGCTTACATCTTTCGGTAATGCCTTTTGCACTTCCTCAGCAATCCACCCTATATGAACTGCTCCATTATCGTTTCTATCGTTTCTTTTAAATTTCTTTGGTTTGAACTTTTTAATTACATTAACACAATTTGATTTTATTAAATCTACATCATACTTTAATAATGCTGACGATGAATCCACAAACGTTCCGTTAATGGTTACTGTCGTTGCTGTTAAATCTATATTAGTTCCTGTTGATGGTTCAAGTGTGTTACATAACAATTTTTTCGTTCCTGCAACTGTTACATTTTCATTGAATGTTGATGAGGCATTATTTGTAAAACTTCCAGTATTTACTGTTGTTCCAAATGTCTTATCAATAGATAATAAAACTGAAGGTGTAGTTGAACTATCTGAAACTCTAAAAGCTGTGTTTGACGTTCTGAATATTACATCAATTGTAGATAAATTAGTTCCATCATAATAAGTTGATATTTCACTTGTCCCCATTAATATATCTGTTCCTGTTGTCATTGAAATATTATTTAAAAATGAAACTGTTGTTAAATCAAAAGATTGTATTGTATTTGTTGCTAGATATGCATTTTGAACTGCTAGGTTAGTATCAACGGTCACTAATGTTCCTCCATTAGGTGCTAAATGATTGCTCCTTAATGCTCCATTAGTTTTAACATAAACATCATCAGCAAATAAATTACCCATAAAATCAGCAGTATCAGTATTAAAAGTCCATCCACTAGTAATATTAACTGCTCCAACTATGTTAGATTGAATACCTGGGCCCCCAACGATAAATCTGATCGAAGAATTAGCATCACTATTCCTCATATCAAAAGATGAAAAAGCACTAACATATCTATATAATTCGCAGTTTGTATCAATTGTTAATTTACCATCGGTATCAATATTAACATTATTACAATTAACAGAAGCATTTGTATAAATATTACCTAACACATCAACAGGTTTACTAAAAATAGTTTTATTAACTAATCCATCACACATCATATATTGATTAGAAGCATTTGTAACATCACCAACACTAATGGCTACAAAATCATCATGAGACATATATAAACCTTCTATAGCATCAGGTGTATATCTTCGTATTGAACCATTATTATTAAAATTCAAATATGAACCATTGTTAAGATTTACTGCCTTGTCAGTTCCTATAAAATCAACTGCATCAGTAAATCTCGATTTTCCGGCACAGTTTAAAACATAGCCGTTAACACCAACAGCACCTAAACCGAATCTATCCTTAACCCACACACGTCCAACATTAGCATCTCCTATTTGCGTTTCCCATTGACCACCTGCGCTACTCATCCACATTCTGCCATCTCTATTAATATTGAACTCTCTATTAAACATTTGAAAAGTCATTTGCAAACCTAAATTAGGCGAAGGTGTAGTACTAAACTTATTACATATTATAGAACCAGTAGTCAACATATTTAAATTACTGTGTAAAGTTGTATTATCACTAAAATTAATAGCACCTGCTACTGATTGAGCGTTAGTATCTATTTTATCTAACTTTTGACCTAATGATGTATCCTGTGAATTATTAGTAGTAATTATTGAATTAATTGTATTTGTATTTCCTGTTATTAATCCATTTAATCCATCTGATTGTAAAACATATCTAGCATCAGAACCTGCTATATTTAAAATAGACGAACAAGAAAATAAACCAGATACTTGTAAATTAGATAATATTGTTGTATTATGATTTAATATTATTTTATCATTTTGAAAAGTTGAAGAATTATTAATTTCTACATCTCCAAAACCTCTTTGATTTAAAAACATAGTTGCTCCACTTAAATTTCCATAAACATAACTATCAAAATAATTATTATACATTTCATAAAAATTATTATAATTTCCAAAATTTGCTATTTTAAAAGTCGATGTTGTTGTTATATTATGTATTAATGTATTATTTAATATTGATGTATTTAATTTATCTGATAATAAATTATTAGCTGTTATTTTATTGTAATATAAATTACTATCAAATGAACCTGATTGTAATTGAGATATTAAATGAGAATTTGATGAAATATTATTAAAATTAGTTGATACAGTAGAATTCAAATTATTTATTAAATTTGTATTTGATGAAATATTATTAAAATTTGTATTAATTAAATTAGTATTTGAAGAAATATTATTAAACTTACTTGTCATAGTAGAATTTAAATTATTTATTAAATTTGTATTTGATGAAATATTATTGAAATTTGTACTAATTAAATTAGTATTTGAAGAAATATTATTAAAATTAGTTGTCATAGTAGAATTTAAATTATTTATTAAATGTGTATTTGATGAAATATTATTAAAATTTGTATTTGAAGTTATTGTCAGATTACCTATTAAAAAAGAATTTGAACTAATATTATTTGATAATACATTAATTTCTGTTTTGTCATATGTTTCAGTTATATCATAAAAATTAGCATTTATCTGCTCCTTTGTATAGGTGTCTGCTTGGTCTGCTTTACTATCTAATACTGTTTGAATGTCAGATTTACTCGCGTAAAGGTCTTCTATATCATTGACTGCTCCATCTTTTACTTGTCTAATTCTATTTGCTGTAATATCGAAAATATTCATGAGAGTTTTTTCGGACATGTTATTATATTATTAATTAGAAAATTAATAATATCATATTTTTTATTTTAATCATAAAATGTTACAGAATTTGAACGGATTTCAAGAATGCACTCATGAACCAAGAGCATATAAATTCTCTCGGCCATTTTACCAGGAGCGCTATATAATGTTGAACCCTCCAACGCTTTCACTTTAACAACCATATTTGAATTATTTTTAAGGTTCATACCAGTATAATTTGCACTTTCTAATTTCTGCAAATTAAACCCATACATAAAAGCGTGAGACCTGTAATCTTCTGCTCTAACTAACATTGGTTTATCAGCACAATGCATAAGATGGGCATATGCTTCGCGAATGCCTTGAATTTCCTGGCTTGGGATAACTTGATTACCAATTACCAAAGAAGCAGATAAATCGTGCTCTGGATCATAATATCCTAGGTCATTTGTTACATGTGCCAGTGGATGATACATAAAGTTATATGGTTTCAATAATTCACCGTATCCGCCTACATAACCCTTTTGAGTCGCATTTGAAAAAGAAATAAACAGTTTATTTAATTTAGATACATTGCGGACAATAGTTGTGAATATTTCAGTTGATGTTGATGCTGTTTGTTCTTGTAGGGTTTCAGTTTCAAAAGTAATAGGAAGAGAACCAGTTTCTAAAATTTTCGCATATTCGGCATATAAACTATCATCAATAGTATAAACATTTCCTTTGAATAAAGGTTTTGTAACTGACCAAGTGACACTTGTGTTTGCATCAGTAAAAAGTCCTGTTCTATTAACAATTGGTTTTAATACATCAGTTGTTAAATATAATTCAACTGTTATTGGACAATAAGATAAAGGTATCCAGTTTTCACAAGTCTTGAAACATTTTAAGTTTAAATCAAAATAGACATTGGCACTTTTACCTGCTTTAATTCCTCTATAATTACCATTGGTTACATTTCTAGTTACTGCTTGGGTAGTAGAAGTTCCAGTAGCATTACAAACTAAAAACCGTCCATCATGATTGAGTAGAGTATTTCCAAAACCTAATGCTTCATCAATTCTTTTTTCTTCTGATGATTTTAATACATCTTTCATAGCACTCGCACGAGAAAGAGAATTTAAATCACATACAATGACATCACCCATTAACACACGCACCCTATCAAAGAAACCGGCTGTATCAATTGGTCTAAGTTCGTGATTTTCTGTGTTATCAGTGTTGTTTAGAGTAAATCCTAATAATAGTGATGGTAAGGACAACCATTGATTAGGTGGTCCAGTAATGTTAAATCTAATTACTGAATTTGTATCAGCGGTATAAGTAGAAACCGATGAAGGATAAAAGTTTTTACTTTCTTTTGACCGAACATAAGAACCGCCATCTTTTAACTTAAATCTTAAATTCTTCTCTACAAGGACATCATCTATTTCCAGAGTTTCCATCTTTATATATTTAATAATAGAAAATATTATATTATTCTATTATTAAATTAATTTATTTTAAAGTGTGAATAATCTATAACTTCTTTTTTAGAATTTTTATTTAATAGTTTTTTAGATTTATTTTTAATATTATTGTTTTCAACCTTATAATTAGGTTCGTCTTCTACAATCTTTTTAATGTCATCATAACTGACTTTCTTTTTAGGATTTATAGTATTTTTTATATCATTATTAGGCATTCTTATATAATAATTTATATAAATAATTACATCACAAGTTTAACCGGGTCTTCACCTACAGTTGGTTCTTTTCCTTGGTCTTGAAAATTTGAATATTGATGATTTGTTAATGGGTTATAAGTATTGGTTCGTGTTTGAATACTACCTTGGTCTAAAATACTAATCACATCTCCACCACTTCTAAAATTAGTATAACTATCATCATTTTTAGATGACATTGAAACAAAAGGAGCGCCGTAAGTTGTCAAATGTTTAATATTATTATTAGGATTATTTTTAATATATTTTGATGATGCTGACGCTCCAAGACTATGACTAATCACTTCGGTTACATTATGGTTTTCATCAAGTATATTGCTAATATCTCTATACCTTTCACTGAATGAACTTAAGCCAAATGGAATTGTAATATCACTTAAAATATCATTAATATTTGATTTAATATTAGACTTACCAAATGTCCCAGCAACATATAGTTTATTATTATCCAAATAATAACCTTTACCATTTGTATATGCTTTGTTTAATCCTTCTGTGTCAGATAAATTATTATTATATTTAGGTTTGAATAATGATTTTTCTTGTTGAATTTCATTAATTATTTTTCTATACATTTCGCTATGACCTTGATGAAGCGGATTGTATGATTTTAATTTTCCTTCTTTTAAATAATATTTATGTTTTTTCATATATAATTAAATTATAAAATTTCTAAATAATAAATATAATGAGATTTCGTAAAATATATATCAACAGTGCTTATCGTGATTTAAATGACAGTCAATCTACATCAGATTTTGTTATTAATTTAAGAGAGCAACAAGAATGCGGACCAAATACTAAAATGATTTGTCACGAAGTATCTATCGCTAATTCATTTTATCCAATTGAAGATAATTTAAATAACAGATTATATTTAACATTAGGAGGGATATTAATAGGAGCACCAGTATATTATTTTATTGTAGCACCTGATAAAGGTAGTTATGTAGGTAGTGAATTAGCAACCGAATTACAAAATAAATTGAATACTGCTACTAATGGAACTGATGGAAATAGTGATTTTTTTACTTGTAGTTATTCATTAAAAACAAATAATATAACTATAAGTTGTAATTATATTTCTTATTTTTTTATAATCCATACAGATAAAGAATTAAAAACTAATTTTAGTTTTAGTATTGATTATGATAGAAATTATCCTAATAGTATTAATGATATTTTAGGAAATACTACTGAAAAAGTAAATAGTACAGCAGACCCGTTTGTTAGTGGATTTATATCATTTTTACCTGTTAAAAATATTTATATTCATTGTAATGAATTAAGTAACGGAAACCAGTTATGTAGTTTTGGTACTTCATCAATAATAAAGAAAGTACCAGTTTTAACATCATTCGGCAACCTCATATATGATAATGAACTAATTTTAAATGATGCTAATGATGTTAGTATGCGTTCATTGAATAGACTTCATTTTAGATTTACTGATGCATCGGGTAGAGTTCTAAATATGAATGGCACAACAAGTAGTTTTAGTTTAACATTTTTTGAAGGTTAGAAAAGCATATAATAGATATTTTAATATAATTATTTATTATATACAAACTATATTAAAATATTGTAATATAAATATTTATCATATACTAATTATATGGTTAAAAATATTGAAATTATAGACGTAGGCAGTGAAAATAATGAAGCACCTAAGGAAGTAGAAGACAGTAAAGAAGAACCTATTATTAATGAAGAAAGTAAAGAAGTAGAAACTAATAATATTATAAATGAAGAAAATAATAAAGTAGAAGAAGAACACGAACGCGAATGCTTCGCGTTGCTACGCGAACCAAAGCAAGAATTAAAATCTAAAACATACTCAACTGAAAAAGTGGAATGTCCAAAATGTAAAAAATATTTAACAAAATACACTTTCAAATATCGTCATAACTGTAATGGAATACCAGTTAAAAAAGAACCAGACCCTAACAAAGTTGTTCGAAGAAAAATTATGCATCCACAACAAGCAAAAGAATTTGAGAATAATGTATATGAAAAAGTTAAAGATAATATTCCAAAAGTGGATGAACAAGAAATAGAAAGAAGAGTAGAAGAAAGATTGAAAAAACATTTAGAAACAACAGCTAACAAAGTGTTTGAAACTGCAAAAGACAGGGTGGAAGCAGAGCTTACACCCTTCGCCACAGCGCGGCTCAGGTATATTAATATGAAGGTAGAGCGAGATAATAAAAATAAACAGAAAATTAATAATTTAGCAAGTAAAATTATTTAATCTAATTATTATTATATAATGATTATTGATAAAAAACAATTGCTTATGCACCGTAGAGAAATTTATGACAACGTTGTAAATAGAATAACAGAACCACAAAATAAAGACAAACCGAATATCAGTGATGTTATTGATAGAAAAGCAGTTTTTGAAACAAACAAACCAAAAAAGAAGAATAAATATAAATCAACTCAACATTACTATTATGAAGGAGACAACAAGGCACACCAACCTAATTACACATATTTGAAAGAATTACAAGAACAATTAGAACGTCATAGCGCTAAAAAAGATTATGCTGTATTTCAAAATAAAAGAAGATATCAAGAAGAAGCACAGGCTTATTTTAATGAAATCCAAAGGTTGGAAAGTGAAAAATTGAGACATCATCCATCAAGTGAAACAGGTAAATCCTATTCAGAAATGGTTAAGAAGAAGAAAGGAATAATCAATCAATTAAGAAAGGATTTTAATTTTGATTAAATTACTTGAATTAATTAGATTAATAAATTATAATCTAATTAATTTTATATACCAATGAGATTAGACGATACACAGATGAAAACATTAAAATCTCAATTAAGATTAAGACCGTCTTATAATGAACTGATAAAGGAAATTACAAAGGAAGAATATAAAAATAAGAATATAAGAGATGTAATAGATCGAAACGCTTATTATTTTCGTGATAGTCCATTAGGAACAGTTTATGATAATAATACAGTAGATTTGAGACAACAACACTTTCAAAAAATATTAGAACAACCTAAAACAGTCCCGCATTTTGATATGACAAGGGATGATGAAATGGAGGATTTAAGAGACGGATCGATACAAACACTAAGTGCCACAATGGACGACGCAGAGGAACAACACGAACGACAAATCAGTCAAGTTTCAAAAAGACTTAGTAGCGAACAAATAGCAGATCTACACCAACGAGCACAGCGAGCAAGACAGTTAGAAGAAGAGAAAGATGAGTGGCAGTCAGTAGTATCATCAAAATCAAGCAACTATGATGATTTACCAGCACTGGAACCGCTTATGACACAAGACGAAGCAGTTAAACGAATTCAAGGGGCACAAAGAGGATTAACAACGAGGAAAGAAGACGAAGCAGTTAAACGAATTCAAGGGGCACAAAGAGGATTAACAACGAGGAAAGAAGACGAAGCAGTTAAACGGATACAAAGGGCACACAGAGGATTAATGACGAGGAAAGAAGAAAGAAGAGAACAAACAAGGGACAGCGCTGACATTTCATCCACAGTCCCACAAAGACAAACAAGAACACATAAGGAAACCATCGACTATTCAACTGATATAAACCATTGGAAAGGAAGCACAGTAAAAGAAGAAGACATATTATTTCAATTACATTTAAGAGGAACAGGACTTACTGAAGAACAGGAACAACAATATTCAAACACAAAGAAAAAGGGGAAAGGTAAAAAGGAAACAGGTAGAACTTATTTAGTTGGACTGGTGGAGAAACTTATAAACAGCGGAAAATGGACAACAGAAGTAAACGATGAATTGTTAAGAAAAAGAATGACAGACTGGAGAGATATGAAAGGAAAAGGTAAAGCAACAAAGGGAAAATAGATCATTTTACATAATTTATCAATAATTATATAAAATGATTAACAACCTCAAACACGAGTTAAGGAAACGCCCTACATATGATGAAATGCTTAAACAAGCAATGACAAGCAAAATAAAAACAACAGTTATACTGAAGAAATACAAGAAAAATATGTTGTTGAATAATTTTGATTTTGATGAAATGGATTTAATGAATTATAAAAATAAAGAAAGATATATGAACGCAGAAGTTATGATGGCAGACAAGGCAACACAAACGCTTAACAAAGAAAACAAGGCAACGCAAACAGACCTGCCATATGATAAGGCAACACAAACTTATAATTTTGATGATATGACAAAACTATTAGGTGGATCTTCAAAGAGTTTCAAAAGCAAATTGATAACCAAGGCTGAGGCAGAAGCATTAGCATTTACATATGATCTTGATCTATATGATGATGACGATGATGATGATAAAAAAGATGATGACATTGATAAATACAGAAATAAATTATTTATGTTGATGCGGATTATAGAATTTATGATGAGGTCAGGTTTTAGTATAGGACAAATAGTAGCACATTTAACATACCACACTACAATAACCACAGTTCAAGGTTCAGAGTTGTTAGTTAACTTAACAATGAATTCATTAGTAACATCATACGATATAGCAACTGCCATAATGAATTGGTTAAATACAAATGTTAGTGAAGATGTTGAGTTAAACACAGAACCACCTGTTAGTGTTCATAGTTCTCCACCTATCACTGTTAATAGTTCTTCAACACATACTGTTCATTCATCATCGTCAGAAGAAAATGTGAATTATGAAATAGCACCACCAACAGAAATACCTATTCCTACTGATGCTGAAAGTGAAAATGATGAAGATAAGGATAAAGAAAAAAGACAAGTCAAAATAATATAATATGATCCAAGACATGGAGAAACGATTTAGAATTAAAATTATTAAAAAAATGATTAATTTAATCATAAACAATGATTAAATAAACCAATTATTCTACACCACTCGGCATTTTCAGCCCGTAATCTTCAAATTTGTATTTTCTCGGGAAGCCAGTTTTTTGTTTTGGTTTTTGTTCTTCGGGTGCCATTTCAATGCCACTCTCTTTAATCATTTTATCTAATCTTTTTCTATGCGCGGTGTTTAAAGCATTTTGCCTTTTTTTGGCCTTGTATGCTTCATCGTCTCTGACTTTATAATAATAGAGTCGGTTGTAATACGCCAGCATTGTTTTTATTTCTTCCAGTGTCAAGTCGTCGGGGTGTTTGTCTGTGATCATTACTATAATATTATATGTAACATTTCTTTAAGACATTTTATAGGAAATTAATTTAAATATGAATTCTTCCCTAAATTACACCTAAAGAAAAAATAATATTAATAATTAATATCTAAAATATATTATGTCATTGTCAAAAACTATAAGAAATAACATCAGGTCATTAAATTCAAGAATTGATAGGTTGGCAGGCGATACCAAGGAAAAAGCCACCGAATTGAGAGATCTATATGAACAGCGAAAAATTGCACAGTTTAGCACCGCATCAACTATTATTGACGGGTTTATCAATGCAACCACCCCAAAGGAAAAAAAGAAATGGGACAAAAAATACGACGATGTGATCCAAAACAACCGTATAAATCTACCGTTGAATGTTAGGATGAAACGAAGCACTGTAACTAACATTGTAAAGCAGTCTAAGGCGAACGATGAGTCATGGACATTAGACGTCATGCTTTACCGCGAAGGTGTTAGGGAAGGTGACAACAAAAAGCCGGCTTTCACATACAAAACAGAATACGGAGAACTCAAATATTACCCCATAACAAAGGACGGTAAGGAGAGAACATACACCGTTAACGCCAGCACAAATATAGACGAGTATGTAGGCAAACGAATTGTAAAAACCAAGGATTATGATCTATTCAGAAAGTTCATTGTAACACTTGCCCAAGATCCAGAATTTGAAACAATGCTAAATATTATGGGTGGGTATGTTGGCGTTGATCAGAAAAAAACAATCGAGATCAACAAGAAGAAGAGGTTAACCAAGAAGACTAACGCTGTGGCTTACAACGTAGAGACGGGGTATATTGGCGCCTTGAAGATCTTGAGGGCCAGAAAGGTGGAAGGTGGACAGCCTAGTAATCCACGACAAGCCAACCTGAGAAGATCGGAAAACATCAGTATGTATAATACTTACATGTATACCGAGTTGGATACATCGAAAGAAACATTTATGGAAGCAATCCAGAAAGGTAATTATGTAGACAATCAATGTTGGTTGAATACACTCACTGATTATTATAAAGATACCCTAATGAACAACAAGAAGAAAGAACCAATGTCGCGAGGGATGATACTAAAACTAATAAATAAAACAGAACAGGAATTCACAGAGTCGGGGGCGTCAATTGATGACATGATCCCGGTATTTATAAAATACAGAATGCGTGTGAGAATAATAGACCAACTGGGCAAAATCATTTATTCTTATTCACCAGAGATGTTTGACCGCAACATCAGAGCTTTTTATGCAATGGTCAAAAATAATCATATCTACACACTGAATAATAATATTAAAAGATTGGAACAAAAACAAAATACTGATGATGCATTTGTAGTAAAGGCACGACCCGACTATCATATAAGTGATAGAGAGAAGCCATCGATTTGCAAAATGTTTTCTACTATTGATGACATTTTTGAAATGGTTAAGGCAACAATTGCAAACAGAACCGACAAACAGGAAAAGAACTTTTTAGATTTAGTTCATAGAGAGAATGATCTAAATAAATTATTTTGCGATTTCAAAAATATCGGGTATGAATGCAAGATTGTTCACAAAGCAGGGGCTATTTCAGAATTGAGGGCGGGCTTCAATAATGTATATTTAAATATTAGGTCACAGTGTCTGATAGACGACCAGATCAATAGTGACATCACAGTAGACAGAGAAACGGTTTACAACAATATGACTGAAGCGATGTTTACATTCAAAAAGAAATTATTCAATCCAAATCACAAGTCTTATTATAGTCCTACTGATGTACAAGTTTTAAATAATTATAGAACCATCGTCCCACAAGGCGAGTTATTCAAGGGCTTGGATAAGTTGGATGTTCCAAAACAGGAGATCGACATGAACAAAGCGTTTACAGATGCATTTAATACGATTACCAGAATTGGAGTTTTTAATCAGTTTGATAATTGGAAAGCTTATAATAGTAAATGTAAGATCAAGGATGTAAATATATATTTGGTAAAAGCAGAACTGACACATCGCAATCTGTTTTTTAATAATGATACTAATATAGTTTATGGTATGTTTCTTAAGCATTTTATGCCACTTGTTGCATCTGGCGAGTTGTCCATTACTCACTACAAACAGCCACATTTCATTCACAAGGTAGATAATAAAATGTTGGTTGAGGAACTCTGGGGAAAGCGAATAAGCGAAAATATTGAAGAAGACAAGGCAATTAAAAAAATAATAGCCAACTCGATTTTTGGCTTGTTGGAAAAAAGTAAGAACAGTAGTCAGAGATCATTCGTTTTTAATGATCTCAATGAGGCGATCAGCCTTCAGGCAGATGCAGGGGGGAAGTTAAACATGATGAGCAGGAATACTGCCAAGTGGGTTGAGGAATATGATGATAATGGCATGTGGTGCCGTGATAGAGAAGTATCTGAACAAAACGACAATTTATATTATATTCTGAATGTGGTTGATAGGTGCGAGTTGTCCAATGGGTTTCGTTTTATTAAAGAAATGCTATTGCAGTATCATAATTTCAAAATGCAATGCGCATATCAAAAATTGACAGAGAACAATGTTAAGGTATTGAGTGTCAAATGCGACGCTTTTGTCGTGGACTGTTCGGGTTTTAATAAGTTTGGTTTGAGAAAGACTCAGCAGTTGCTAGATTTTCACGATGGGATCGGTGGGTGGAAATTAGCCAAGACTCACGATGAGATCCATCATACAGGAAAGCAGTTGTATGAACAGAAGAAGTGTGAATATGTTGAGATCCCGATTGTCAAAAGTAAGAGAGTTAACATCATTAATGAGTATGATGAAAATGAATTGGTTGAACTTGTTGAGAAATATAGGTGCTTGATGATTAAGGCAAAATTCGCAGGAGCGGGGAAGTCCACCATCTGCAAGAACATGGAGAGACTCAAGGGTTATAAAGTGTTGTTCGTGGTTCCTACCAATAATCTGGGTTTGGAGTGCGAAGTGGAAAGCGTCACTGTAAATAAATTCTTCAGTATAGCAGTCAATGACGAGAAGCTAGATAAATACGATCATTCGATGTTTGATGTCATTGTGTTTGATGAGATTTGTTTTAATAATACCTTTGTGTTGGCAAAAGTTAAGGGCTTTGTAGAGCAACATAGGGCTAATAAAATCATATTAGCTACTGGTGACGCCAAGCAATTGAGCCCCATAAAAGCACTGACTAACACTAAGAAACACGAGATTTATATGAATGAATGTATTGATAGCATTTTTCCCCATCATTTGTTTTTGGAAGAGTGCAAGCGATTGAAGACTCAGGAGGACAAGGATAAACTTAAAAGTATTTATGCTGACATCTTTGAGCATGAGTTGTCTCTACATGATGTCATCAATAAGTATTTTAAATATACTGATGACATCACAGGAACAGAAAGCAATGTCGCATATTTAAATAACACTTGTAGAGAGGTTTCAAGGCAGATCAGAAAACGACAGGGCAAACAAAATGAGTTTGAAGTCGGCGAGATCATGATATGCAGAGAGTATAGGAAGACAAAAACCTATAAGTTAAATGTGAATTTTAGGTATGAGATAATTAATATTTCTGATCCTTGGATTACCGTTGCTAATATCAAAACACGAGAAGAGATCACGCTAAATATTGGTATCTTGAGAAGTCATTTTATCTTTGCCTTCTGTTATACTTGTCATTCTGTTCAGGGGTGTTCCATTGATGACGATGTCACCATTTTTGACTGGAACCATCATCTGATAACTCGCGAGTTTTTGTGGACTGCAATCACTAGAGCAAGGGATTTAAACAGAGTAAAATTTTACAAATACAGTAGTGATTTAAATGAAGAGTTTAACGCAAAATGCATTATGAATTATTTTGATAGAAAGGTGTTAGCATACAAGGAACAGGATAGGAAAAACAAATTTGAGATCCCAAAAGACAATTATGTGGATGCCGAATGGTTGAAGGACAATGTCAACGGAAAGTGTGCAAATTGTGGCTGTGGTTTCGTGTTGTCAATGGATTCTGGCAATATAAACTCTAATTTGACTTGTCAAAGGTTATGCAATGATCTTCCCCATACAAAGGATAATGTCATTGCCTTCTGTGCTTCTTGTAATAGATGCTTCAGTGATAAAATAACATATTGATAAATATGTTGTTTATAAAGATTTAAAGAATGGATATCTTAAGGTAAATAAGGATATGAACAAATATCAAAACGGCAAGATTTATCAAGTGGTAGACGTAGGGTTCAACAAGTGCTATATAGGATCAACGACCGAAGAGTTAAGCCGCAGAATGGCAAGACACAGGGAGCGCTACAAAGATTATTGCAAAGGAGGCGGGCGAAAGTATGAAAGGTCCATGATGTTGTTTGATGAATACGGACTGGATAATTGCAAGATATTATTAATCAAAGACTTCCCTTGTAAGAGTAGAGCAGAATTAGAAAGAGAGGAAGGAACTGAAATCTTAAATAAAATTGATATGTGTGTAAATAAAAAATGTTGTGGGAAGGTCACGCAAGGAATTCTACCATGACAACCGTGAAAGGCTTTTGCAAGAGAAAAAGGAGCACAGAATAAACAACATTGATAGATACAAAGAAAAGGACAAACGATACACTGAACACAATAAAGAACAAATTCGTGAAAGACACAGCCGGTGGTATCAACAGAACAAGGATGAGGTCAACGAAAAAAGTAGGGCAAGGTATCAACAAAACCGAGAAAAATATTTGGCGCAACAAAAGCAACCCTTCCATTGTGACTGTGGTGCTTCTTGTGTGTGGAATGTCAAGGCAAGACACTTCAAATCTCAGAAGCATCAGCAATGGTTAAAACAACAAGAGCCAGAACAAGAACCACAAGTAGAACAAGAAAATTAAAATATCTTCTTTATTATAATGAGTAGTTCTAACAAAGATGATATAATTTCCAATGTGTATTACGATCGTGCGGGGTTTGGTTCTTTAAAAACAACTCTAGTAGACAGTAAGAAAAAGGATCCTTCCATCACAATGCAAGATGTTAAGGAGTGGTTTGAAGAGAATGTGCAAAGGAAAAAACAACTATCCGGATACAACTCATTCATCGCTCCACATGTTCTGTATGAATTTCAGCTTGATTTGTTCTTTATTTCAAAAAATGATTTACAAACTCAAAAATTTAGTATAGGTTTAGTTCTTATTGATGTTTTCTCCCGTAAAGCCGCGGTGATGCCTATCATGTCAAAGCAACCTGCCGACATCACTGCTGGGATAATGGAAGGTTTGAACAAACTCGGGAAGCCCCACCTCATTTACTCTGATGACGAAGGGAGTCTTAACAATCAGGATCTTGTTGACTTTTTCAAGGATCAACAAATAGAGAATTACAAAACAAGAGGGCACCCTCATTTTGTTGAGCGCTTCATCCGCACGTTCAAGGACATGCTTTTCAAGAGGGTTGATGCAGACGAGAAAAAGGGAAAGGTTAATATACAATGGATTGATTATATCCCCGAGATCATGCTGACATACAACAGTAAAATGGTTCATTCTGCCCACGATATGACTCCAAACGATGCCCACAAAAAGGGAAACCATCTTGAGGTCAAGATGAAGCTTGAGATGAACAGAATCAAAACCCGTAAATATCCCCCTGTTAGGGTTGGCGATGAGGTCAAAATATACCGCAAAAAGGGAATCAGTGAGAAGGAGAGAACGAGTTCGTGGTCAGCCAACAAGTTCACAATTGAAAGGATTGAACGAAAACTTGGACAAGACTATTATTATGTCCAAGGTGTGACTCGTGCTTATTTGAGATCGGAAATTCTGAAGGTCTGAAGGAAAAGGCTAGGGCAATGGCTTCGGAAGGCTAGGGCAGTTGCTTCGGAAGGCTAGGGCAGTTGCTTCGGAAGGCTAGGGCAGTTGCTTCGGAAGGCTAGAGCAGTTGTTTCGGAAGGCCAGGGCAGTTGCTTCGGAAGGCTAGGGCAGTTGCTTCGGAAGGCTAGAGCAGTTGTTTCGGAAGGCTAGGGCAGTTGCTTCGGAAGGCTAGGGCAGTTGCTTCGGAAGGCTAGGGCAGTTGCTTCGGAAGGCTAGGGCAGTTGCTTCGGAAGGCTAGGGCAGTTGCTTCGGAAGGCTAGGGCAGTTGCTTCGGAAGTCACAGGCATTGCTCAGGACGGGCTCCAGAGAGCACTGTTGGAAATGATGCCATTCAGAACAGAGGCAGAATGGCATATCCGATTTTATCATACATTAAGCACGGAAGACTTGTATGACGAGGATGAAGAATTTAGCGATAATGAAAGCACGGCTAGCTATTATTGAGATGAATGTTTCAGTTCTTGATTATACTATAGTTACAACATATAAGATCTTATATGTTGTAATTTTAGTTTAATTTTCCCGTGTAAGCCGTGGGGGTGCTTTCCTACATAGGCCTTTCCCGATCCGCATATTGCCATCCATATTTTACTGGATTATTTTCAAGATTTGGGTTAACGGTTTTAATTCTCCCTTTTCCATTGGTTAACCATTTTTCGGGGCGAACATAGGGTTCTGTTTTTAGACTGTTCGTATTTGTTGGAAATGGGAAAGGGTCTCAGGTTGGATCAAGGGAGAAATTATTGAGATCTTGGGGTTGCGATCTTGGGAATGGAAAAATGTTGGTATGTAGCTTGGGTTTTTTTGGTGGGATTTGTTGAGGTGGTATGTAGTTATGATTGTTGTTATTGAATGAGTGTAAGGGTGATGTTGAGATGGGGTAAGAAATGAAGATGGGTATATGAATATGTGTTTTTTGGAGTTGGATTGGTTGGGTGATTGAATTTGAATGTTGAAAATGGGCTGTTTTAGTGGGCGTATTCGAATTGTGCCCAAAAGTGTAGGGGGGACCCTATGACCGGATGGCAAAATGCGGACGGGAGAGGCCACCACTAACTGCCTTTGGGTGGTCTCTGGCTGCAGGCCAAACAATTATTAATAAGCAGTTAAGATGTTCAGATCCCTTGGCGACGGTCTGGAGCTCAACATTTGTCTGGCGCAGGGGCCGACTACCACACCGATGCTGGCCATGCCAAAGGGCGGGGACGTTCCTGACATTCCAATGTTCATGGTGACGCAGGCGCGCACTGTCGACATATGTCCCACATGGAAATGGATCCCTCCGAAGCACAGGGGAGTTTGGAGCCCGAACCTGTGGCAGCCACATGTCAAGTGTGCTCGGCTGACTCGGCTGCGGAAAGCCTCAGCTAAAGTGCACCACATGCCAGTGGCGATGGTGAGTTCCCAAAGACGGCGACATTCAGCGATGCAAGCTTGCCTCGAGTGCGGTTCAGATTTTTTTTTGGCATTGGTTCCTGGAAAGCCGCGCTATGGGGAAAGCCAGGCTCTGGGCGAAGACTTGGCGGTGCGGCTTCCGCGGGTGGTGCTGCGTTGGGCCCCGGCGCCTGGGCAGATGGGGTTCACCTGAAGCTTTCTGGGCGAATAATTTCTTTGGTCAGTTGAAGCACCCTACAAAGGTTTGGCAGTGGGAACTGGGGATGGGCATACGCATCAAGTGAGGCTTCAGCTGACCGGAGCGGGCGGGTTTTGTGCATGATGGTTGCTCATGCAGCGCTCATGCAGCGCGTTGCTGATTTTGATGATTCTCATTCGGTCAATTCGATCAACAGCTCACGGCTTGTGACATTGGCACAGGTTGAAAACATGGCGTGGGCCTTGATTGGGGACCAGCGGATCGGATAAGGTCTGGCAATGGGAAGAAGAGTTTCCAGAGGTCTCCACGCCCGCGATGCAAGGTGCGAGTGTACACCAGTCGGCCACCGACTGCACCGCCGGCTTCCGCAGCTTGCTTCATTGCCTCAGAAAAGGGGCAGACAGATGGCCAGGCCATCAGATCAAATGACAAGAGTAGGTGATGCTGTTGCTAGGGATCAGGGTGGGGTAATTGGGTTGTGATTTCGGTTGCAAGGAGAGCGAGACCTCGAGGATGCTGGAGAGAGAGAGAGAGAGATTTCGGTTGCACTACCATGCGCTTGTTTCAGCGTAACATGTTCTGTTTTGGCTTGCTGTAGGTTGGGTGGGTCTCTTTGGGCCTGTCTTGCCCGGCATTTGCAGCGCGCCACACAGCGCCAGCTCCGAGGTGGAAATCAGCATCTCCAACCTCGGCAGCGCAAGCTTGACTTGGGAAGGACAGCCGAGGTTATCCTTCGGCGCGAGCCAAGACAGCCCCTTGGCAAAGGAGGCAAGGGGCCTTGGAGTTGTGTACTCACGCGCCCAGAGTTTGTATAAAGCGGTTTTCTTTGAAAGACACCTACTCAGGTTCCATGTTTGTGGGAGGGTTGCCGACAGCAACTGCGAAATGACCCTTTTCAAGCCTTGCCAGCTTGTGGTTAGCTTGGAACTTGCCCTGGTGTCCGAGCATTACAAAATGTTGTCGTCTAACCCTTGTGATGGGGCGGCTTCGATTTGTTTCAGACCTGGAAGCGCCAAGGCTTTTACACGCCGTCCGTCAGCAGCAGCGGGTTCAGCTGGGCAGAATTGCCAGAGGGCTCTGAGATAGGCTGGGCCATCTCGGGGCTCCGTAAAGAGGTGGGAATTCTTCCTTGAGCCACGCGAATTTGTTAGGCATTGAGATCAACTGTTGCGCTGTCCTTGCCTTTGCACGCTCGCTCTGGCGGCATCATCCATGCACATGTTTTCTGACGCGTCTATCCATCAATCCGTGCATTCTTCTAAAAATAAATCAGCCAAATCGAATGCCGGAGGCCTCTTCCCGGAGCTGAATGTGGATGATGGGAAGTTTCTCTACACGCTTCCCTTCAGCTTCTCCTTCTACGGGCAGATGTTTGATGAGGCCAGTGCCTGCTGGGGAGTGTTCTCAAGCTTGCCATGAGACTTGGGGGCCGACGAGCCACACTCTTTACCACGAATCTTTTTGACGGGCCGCCGTATAGACCACTACTCCAGAACTGTTCCTCCAGCTCTGCCGGGGCGTTTGGCCACGACTTGTGGCAACAGGTTTGGGTGTGCTCCAACGGATTCCTGGCTTTTGACGCAGCCGAATCTGGAGCCGTGCGCTTTGCCCTGCCCTTCCAGAGGCAGGATGAAGCGACGAAATGCCTGTTTGCTCCTACCCTACCGTCTAATGGGCATCCGTACCGGCCCCTGTTCAATACATCTCCTCACCAGATAGCTGCTTTGATGGGCTCACAAGCCCTGCGAGGAACCCGCAGCAGCCCAACGGGCCTGGTGCTCAGTTGCCCAGACTGCCGAGAGAGTGCAGTGAACGATTGCAGTTCGATAGTTTGGCGATGTATGCATGTCACGCTCGGCGGCACGCGGCTGCACACATGTCAAGCATTTAAGTTTAGATTTGGTCATGCAAGAAGGCCCGCGAGAGTCACTGACCCAAATCCCGAGCCTGCATGCCCTCAGAGCTACGAGGATCGTGGCCCCCTTCGCGTGGGACCTGGTGTGTGGAACTTGCACGAGTCTCGGCCATCTACTTTCCCACTCGCCCTGTTTCAGCTTGGTGGGTCTGAGCTGCAGTGCGTGGGAGTGATCATGTTGTTCTGAGGGCTGGGGCTGGGAGCTTGGTGGAATTGCCTCAGGATATCAGCTGGTGAATCGACTGACACCGGCGGGTGCGCCATCGTCCAGTTCACGGACATGTCTTTCTTTGATAAAGGCTCCATCCACAACGCTGGCTCTGACTTGGTTTCCTTTGAGGTTCGCTTGTGTCGGGAGGCTTGGTTTGCAATTTGGGGCGTGGGTCCTTGATCGACTTGCGCTTGCTCCGCGGTTATGCGACAAAAAAGGCCAAAATACACCCTGGCAGCTCCTTGAAAGCTGAGGCCCCCTGAAAACCTAAGCCCTAAGACCCTTGCCCTGAAGCCCTGAACTCCAAGTTTGGATGCAGCAACCGAGGCTTTTCTCTTAAGTTATCAAAGCACACTTTTTGCAAAGGATGATAACCACCGCGTCCAGATCATATTACTCCTTGAAGCTGCTTGGAGGGCGTTACGGGCCTCGGCCCTTTGTTCGAGCCGTCGCCCGAGGATGGCCGCATTCACTTCATGTACGCCGCGTTCCCGCAGCTGCTCAGAGAAATCCTATAGGGTTCAGAAGCTGGGTTGCGACCTGTGGGGATGGTTTCACGGGAGAGTCGCAGAGGCTAGCGGTTTTGATTTCCAATGCAACATTTGAGTCGAGATGCCTGGATGTGCCAAGTTTTCAGTTGCCAGCGGGAAGACGAGCCGGCACAATCTGAAGAACCATTTCTTTCACTCCTACCTTGGCAGACCATGGTGGCTGTACCTCCAAAAGATCTCCCGGTGTGCAAGTGTTGGAGGCCAGCCGCGGGCTATGAGAACGCCTTTGTGGGGCTCGAGTCCATGGAGGGGGACTCGGCCATTGGCATTCGTTCTCAGCTGCCCTTCGCCGAAGGGAGCCATACGCTGCACGGAGATCCGACGCTGTTGCCCGCTTGCCGAAGAGTCGAGCTGCGTTGATCTGCCAGCCCAGGAAGCCTTTTTCTGTCACCCTGCACCCTTGGGTAACTGCGGCGGCTTGGGCCGCAAATAGCACTGCCCGAGTCACAATTTGCAGTGCCCAAGGTGCGAAGCTTCGGATGTTTGCTAACATGCTGTGACACTTCAGTGCAGGGGAGCCAGCTCCATGAACATTTGGGAACCACTGTTAATCTCGGCGAGTTCAAGGCATTTTTGTCAGGGTGCTGGGGGCGTCGCGGACGTGATCCAACGCACTACCTTTTGGATTCTTCCAACCTACTCATGCTTTGTTTCACTCAAGCTCCGTCTTCTGGTCCATCAGCCTGGAGGTTCTCCCTTATCATTTTGAGGCAATCCCCATCTATCTTGGAGCCCTCCAGCCGCCAGCCCTTCGAGCCCAAAGGCTGCGGCGACGCGGGGCCAACTCGTGGCCAACCAGCGCGCGGTTCTCCGCTACGACGCGCCACGGCTTGCCCAGTGCATGGGGCGAGGGGCGCTGCCGTTGTTTCTTCCTGGGCCAGGAGTTGATGTTTGGTGGCCCTACTCAGCAGCAAAGCCTGCAAGCCTGCGAACGGGCGTGCTGTTTTTTTATGGAGAATGCTGGGTTCTGCGAATCCAACAGGTCAGATGGCTGGATACAGAGGTTGGCCCATCCCCTTGGTATGAGCCGATTCCTGGTGAAGTAAAGCTTTTCATGGGGATTCTACTCAAGTATGATGGCCGGTTGATTCCTTGCTTTAGCGCACTCCATGACATGCCCGCGGTCGGAACCCGCTGCCTTTCCAGCACTTGCCGCCCCAAGCCAGCGCTTTGTACATATCAAACGAGCCATGGATTGCGCGGCTTTGCGGCAGCAACATCCTGGGCGTGTGCCAGTGATGCTGCATGGGCCCAATGACAAGATCAAGCGGCTGCTCGTGCCCAAGCGCCTCAAAGGAGAGGAGCTGCTCCAAGCTTTGCCACTGGCCCGCAGACTTTGCAAGCTCCGCGGGTTCATTCCCCCTCCTTTTTCTCACAGACTTGTCGGGCATTGCTAGCAGGCTCGTTTTGTTGATGGGCGGGTGCTTCCTTCCCTTTGAAAGCGCCTACAAACATTAAAATTAAGGAGGTGCCCTCATGAGTCAGGCCTCTCGGCTGAAGGGACCCCGAACAGGAAGCTGTTTCGAGAGTGAAAGCCGGCCATGGCCCTCTAAGGCTCAGCAAGTGCAAGTGGGCAGATGATCGCACCACGGTGAAGCTGGCGGGGAGCGACTTTCCGCCCTCGCAGGAGCGAACGGACCTTGCCAAAAAGCGTGAATCTACATAGGCCCATGCCCCCCTCCAAAAAAAGCAACAACTAGTTGATGATGGTGTCAAGGTCGCACCACTTGCATTTGAGAGTTGTGCCTACATGATATGCCTTGTTCCGGATCTGAACAATCGTCGGCTGGGTTGTTTCGCATAATTTGGCACGTGATGAGCAAAGACATTTCCTCCTGCCAACCCCTTGCAGTTCTTGTGATGTCACCCACGGGATAAGAGAGTCGGACATGGCCAGGGTCACAAAAGTTGTAGCTCACCCAATGACTAGACTGGGACTCGACTCCTGGAAGCTTAAGCAACCAGGGTTGGAAGTGTTGGAAGTTTCTTTTGTTTTGTTTATTTTGGTTCGGGTTTGGGCTGTTGTTTTCCTGATCTTGTTTTTGGAGGTGGTGATGTTGAGTTTGTCCCAGAGCGGCCTCAGCTTTTGCCATGTGGGGGAGAGTTGGCGATTGCGGACCAGTCTGTTGTGTCTTCGAGGGAGTGGCTTCCAAGCAATTGCAGGGTTCTGGGCCATCTGGGCCAGCATTCAGATGCAGCGGGGTTTCCAACTTCAAGGGTAGGGTCTGGAGGGTGCTGTTTGCTGCTATTGTTGCCGGGGCGCGGTTGCTCTTACTACCCTGGGACACCAGGGCTTTGAAAGGTGTGCCCTCACGGTTGTTTCAAATCCAATTTTTGAAGTTGGGGGGCCTATGCTGGTGAAATGTCATTTGTTTTGGAATGCAAGGTCAGGGTCTGAGAGCAATCTAGTGACCAGGAGCTGGTGGATATCGACAAGGAGCATGCAATCAATGGCATCCTGCACGTCGATGTGCAGCCTGAGCAGCCTCAGGCACCACCCCCGCCGGTCCCACCGCCACCAGTGCCCCCCGTCCCCCCTCCAGTTCCCCCGCCGGTTCTGCCGCAAGAGCCTCCGCACGCAGAGCCTCGCGGCAAGAAGAGGGCCTTGGAGCCAGACCCCAGCCCGGAGCCAGCGCCCGAACCTGCCGGCAAGAAGCAAGCCCTGGAGCACAAGGAGACACCCTTTGCCAGTCTCATCAGATAGCGGGGAAGGGGGCTGTACAACACGTACGGTGTGCAGGTGATCAGGATCCTGTATGTTTTTTTCTCCAGGTCTCACGCGTTCGAAAAACAATCTATGCACCATGCGGGGGGAGAAGGCCTCACTAGGGACGCCCCAATCAACTGCCACGGAGTGGCCCCTTCTTTTGGAACCCCGCAAGGTCTCAAGGACAAACAAACAAACAAACAAACAAACAAACAAAGAAAGAAAGAAAGAAAGAAAGAAAGAAAGAAAGAAAGAAAGAAAGAAAGAAAGAAAGAAAGACACAAACAAACAAACAACCAAACAAACAAACAACCAAACAACCAAACAAACAAACAAACAAACAAACAAACAAACAAACAAACAAACAAACAAACAAACAAACAAACAAGCAAGCAAACAAACAAACAAACAAACAACACAGAAACAAGCAAACAACGATCAACCAACGAACAAACGCAAGCAAGCGCATTCAACAAGAAGCAAATCGGCAAACAACAAAACAAGCAAGCAAACAAACAAATAAATAAACAAAAAAACGAAAATAAACAAAAGCAAACAAGAACAACAGCAAGCAAACAAAAAAAAAAAACAAAAAAAAAACAATCAAACAGCAAACACGGACAACCACATTCGAATGCAAACAAGCAGACAATCAATTAAAGAAACAAACAAAAGCAAACCAACAAACAAACAACAAAGAAGGAAGCAAAGAAACAACCACACAAACAAACAAGCAAACAAACAATCAAACAAAACAACCAACATAGTCAAAAACACAGAAAAAAACAAACAAACCAACAACCGGCAAACAAAACAATCACACTCAAAAAACAAACAAACAAACAAGCAAGCAAGCAAGCAAGCGAACAAACAAACAAACACAAAAAAAAACACAAGCCACCAAATAAACTAACCAACAAACCAATACGCCAACAAACCAACACGCCAACAAACCAACACGCCAACAAAGCAACAAAGCAACAAACCAGCAAGCCAAACAAACGCAAACACACACCTACACACACAGAAACAAACACAAACAAACGCGAACAACACAAACAAACAAAAGCAAAACAAACAAAAGACACAAAGCACACAAACACAGACAAACAAAGCAACAAACAAACAAAAGACAAACACAGACACGCGCAAGCACGCGCAAACACACACACACAAACGCAACTACAAACAGAACCAAACGCAAACAAACAGAAGCAAACGCAAACAAAAGTCAAGCAAGCAAACAAACAAACAAGCAAACAATCAAACCAACAAACAATCCAACGAACACAAACAATTCAATCACTCAACCAAACAAACAAGCAAGCAATCAACCCAACAAACAAACCAACACAGAAAAACAATCAAAGAAACACAGCCAAACAAACGAACAAACAACAAACAAGCCAACCAACAAACAAGAAAGCCAACAAACACACAAACGGAGAAACGCGCAGCCATACAAGCACACAAAGCACAAACCCACAAGCACAAGTAGACAAACCAGCGGGCAAAGAAACAAACGCAACCACAAACAAACCAAAAACAACCCAAATCGAAAATTAACCAGCAAACACAAACAAAAACAGACAAGAACAAACAAGAAACAATCAAACAATCAAACAAGCAAGCAAGCAAGCAAACAAGCAAACAAGCACACAAAGAAAGACCCACACAAACAAACAAACACTGAAACAAACAAACAAACAAACAAACAAGCAAGCAAGCAAGCAAGCAAGCAAACAAGCACACAAACAAACAAGCAAACAAAAGCAAACAAGCAAACGCAAACAACCGCTCAAACAAACACACAAACACACACACGCACAGGCAAATAAACAATCAAACAAACAAGCAAAACAATCAACAAACAAACGCTCAAACAAACAAGCAAGCAAGCACGCAAGCAAACAAGCAAACCAACACACAACCACACACACACACACACGCACACAAGCAAACAAACAAACAAGCAGACAGACAAACAAACAAATGCAAACAAACAAGGTCATCGCGCCATGAAGCGCCTGGTGATTTTCAAGGTTCACCCTTCTTGATTTCCATGTGCCTGCCAATGATTTCAGCTTTTCTCAATGGACAACTGTGATTTTAGAATTCCCCAAGCGAATTTTGTTTCAGAGAAAACACCCTTCATTTGACATCATCTCTATTTGGGCTCCATTTGGGTTGTGCGCAAACATTGAGCAAATCAGAACACACCATGTCTGGGGCCGTTTTTTTTGCAGCTGCCAAAGACAAAGGCAGCGCCCCGCGAGAACGCGAGAGAGAGAAGAGACCCACGAAGACCACAGAACGTGCTGATCATCACACAGCGCACGAAAGTCAATTGGAGAACGGTCAGGCGTGGCAGAAGCAGCAATCACAAAATCCCAAACTGGATCTGACACCGAACAGCAGCAAAGACATCGATGTGCTGATCAATCAAAAAAAGGCACGCGCGCCAAACAGATAGAGCCGGTGAGCAGCTCGGCGGCGGTACTTTAGCAATGCGCAAAAGCAACACCAAAGACAAGCAAAGAGACACCGTGCGAGGATTCTACATTGCTGAACACTCCATGCAACCGGAAACCTCTTTGACAAAACACGACAAAAAAGCCGACATGAGGCTCAGACGCATGAACTTGTTGTCATGCGGCACAGTGAACGCGTGTGCTCAACACGATGAAAAGAGCCGACATGAGGCTGAGATGCATGAGTTTCTTCTCATGCGGCGCAGTGAACGCGAGTGCTTATTAAAACAGCTGAAACGCCGCGAAACGACCAAGCGCCGTGTGGCGGCACTAGCAACAAACAAAAACAACACGCAAGTACAAACAAACAAAACGCAAACAAAAACAATCAAGCACGCACAAACACAAACAAACACACAAAGAAACACAAAGAAACACAAACACACACACACAAACACACAAACACAAACAACCATAAGCGAACAACAAACAAACAACAAACACACAAACAAGCAAACAAACAAACAAACAAACAGACAGACAGACAGACAAACAAACAAGCAAACAGACAAACCAACAAACGAACAAAACAACACAAGCACACAAACAAACGCACAACCACTCACACAAACAAACAACCAGACAAACAAACAAACAAACAAACAAACAAACAAACAAACAAACAAACAAACAAACAAACAAACACAAACAACCACAAACAAACACAAACAAACAAGAAACAATCAAGCAACAAATCAAAAGCAAAAGAGGCAAGCAAAGGCAAACCAAAACAATAATCCAATCAAACATACAAACAAGCAAACCAAATAACCAACAAACAAGAAACAATCAAGCAAGCAAGCAAGCAAACAACCAAGCAACCACGCAGTGGCACAAACAAACACACAGACAATCACAAGCACAACCAGACAGACAGACAGACAGGCAGGCAGGCAGGCAGGGAGGCGGACGGACAGGCAGACAGACAAGCAGACAAACACGCACACGCGTACCAACGCCCAAGCACACAAACAAACAGTTATACAAAAAAACAAAAAACACAAATGCAAGAAATTGTCGTACTGGCGTGCCTTTTCGGGAGGTTAACCTTTCATTTCCTTGAATGTTGAGCAAGTGAGCAGTTGCAAGCACCCAGATGGTTTTCAGAATGGCCCTTTAGCTTGTCTTTTATGTGGTGTCGTGCTGCCTGGCTTACTCCAGGCCAGATTGGCTAAGCACAGTTGCCGTAACCTCGTCGTTCCTTCAAGTAGTTTGATTTACTCTTTGGTTCGGAGTGCAGGGCTGCTGCCTGGCTTTCACAAATACTTTGGGATTCATAAGGGGGTTCTCACACATGAGCGAAAGCTATCGGGCCTTAGACTTAGCCAGTCCCGAACTTCAGTTCCGGGCAGAAGGGGAAGGTGGGAGAATTTCCTTGGGTTTGCGAGACCGGTGGTTTCCTCTTGGTTTCCTCCCTGGAAACCATCCAAGGGGACTGTGAGAGCCCCTGGCCTTCTAGGAGCGGCCTGTGTGGACGCTGTGCGTGGACCTCTTCCGCCTAGCGGCCTTCTCTGTGACGGGGTACATCATCGGGGGCGACGTGGCGGCCACGGCAGGCTTCGGCGTGGCCTGCCTCAAGGCAATGAAGTGAGCGGCGCCCTGCCCGGTGCGACCAGAGTGGGTCAAATCTGGGAAATTCAAACTGGTTCAGAGGCAGGCCATTTGTTCAGAGGTCCCATTCTTCGTCATCAATGTTGAGTAGACAATGTTTGCAACGAGGTGCTTGAATCTGCTGGAACGTAATTTGATCCGCGGAATATGGCCCGCAACCGCCGGCAAACCTGGAAGGAACGACACCTGGGTACAAATCTGCAAATAACCATGTGAAGGTATGAAAGGACAGCTTCTGGGCGCCGTTTGCTTTTCACTGTTCCAAGTCTGCTGGCGGGAGGGCACGCAGCCCGGGGTCCCTACAGTGCAACGGTGCCTGCGCTGCCTTGCGAACCGATGACCCGATGACCCGAGCAAGCTGCACGGGCTGAGCTGCCAAAAAAGCATTCGCGATTTGGAGGCCTGGCGTTGTTCTCAAGGCATGTGGCAATACACACAACATTCAGCTGTGCCTCACGATGGGGAACCCTGCTCCTGATTGTTGCTTCGTATGGGGGCATTTGGGCATTGAGCTCTTTCGAGACCTCCACACGGAATTGTCTGGCAAGCAAGTTCAAGCAAGGGATCCACCGTGGGCGCTCGCTCCGAACCCCGGACTCTGCAGCATGGGCTCCGGCAGCGGTCGAATGGCTTAACCCATCGTCCGAGCCTGGCAGGCGCGGAGGGCGAGACCGTCTGGTTAGATTGCCGGAGTATCCAGAATGGTTTCGTGAAGTTGGGTGGATGTGGGTTGATTGGGGAATGCGTTTAAAAAGCTCGCGCACCGTGCTTTTTCGCGGCATGAGTGAGAATCTGGCCTGTAGCATGTCAATATCCAACTTTGCTTGACAAAAGCTGGCCCGGCAACTGAGGGCAGAATCATTGACCCTTCACATGGCAGCTTGCAAGAGCATGTCGAAATGCCTGAGGTCTAGGACTGGCTCGGGGCGAAACCGTGGCTCGGTTTTTTGAGAGAGGTGCCCACCTGCCAGGCCCGGCATGAGTATGCCGGAAGTGAAGGATGCCCACCTTGCACTCCTGGACCGCTGGAGGGTCCCTTGGTGAGGGAAGGATGGTGAGGGAAGGATGGTGTTGGAAGGAGGCTCAGTGGCGAGCTGCGAATCCAAGGCGGCCCTGATTTCTTCACCTTGCGCGGAACATATGTTGACACCGGCTCACTGTGAGCAGGATGGAGCAAACGGCCCGTTGCTAATTGTCGGGAGAACGGCCCAAGATGCTTTGTTTAGAAAATCCACGCAAGAGTGGGGCTTCAATGTGGCCCCGTGTGTGCACAAGTTGCCCAGTTTTGGCTTGTCCGGGGCAGCCAAAACGTGATTCAACACTTCCTGGGCGGGGCCGGCTTTTGCTCCACCCAGGCGACCCGGCAGAAATGCGCCGTGCCTTGGCCAACAGGAAAAGGAGTGCTTGCAACAGATGAACTGAACGAAAGACTTGCCTTTTGCTAGGGAGTGTGTCCTCATAACCCGTGTTTTCCTTTCTGAAACCCATGAGCCAACACAGGCGGGATGGCAGGGTGATGAAGGACAGGCCAAAAATGCACATCTTCAAGCCGGCCCCAGCTTTCCAAGGCAATGTTGCGTTCCACGGAGGCGGTGCGGCCGCAGATAGTGGCTGCTTGGCCTGGAGCAGTGCAGCAGCGGGTGCAGATTGAATAGGCAAGGCGGGAAACCAACGGCAGCCCAATGCGCACCATTGGGATCCAAGAGATGGGCCACTGAATGCCACTGACTTGGAGACAAATAACAACTCTGGCAATACGAGCATGAGAAGAGAGGCATGAGACGAGTCCATGGCAATGGCTTGCCGCTTACCCCCCCGCCACAACCCCGAATGGGGAGTGAAATGTGAGAGATGGCAAGGCGGCATTTGTTTGCCCACGTTGGGTCTGTTGTTTCCCTGTGATTGGTCGGCTGGCCTGGTGTTTCAATGGTGCCCTTTCCAGTCCCTCTGCAAGTAAACCTGCGTAGGCAAGTTCAGGATGTCGACAGTTTTCTTAACATGCCCTTTGTGCAGCATGGGCCAAGGAGATCATGGAGGAGCAGTTAGACCGCTTCACTGCAGCAGTGCCCTGCCTGGTCAAGTGTCCTAAGGAACAAACAACAACAAGTGTGGGCAGAGCTCTGCACAGCTCGGATTGGTGTGTTGCTCACAGATCCAACGCGAGGAAGCGAGTTTGTGTTTCTGGGCGTCCCTTGAATATTTTGCAGGGTCTGTCGTCTGACCGCTACCGGTGCGTAATGCGACCACTTCTGAAAAGGATTTCCCACACAGGCGTCTCAGCCCACCCAATTTTGTTCAGGCCCCGTCATGTCCAACAGAAAGTCCTTTGGGCCTACATATTTTGTGCAACTGTTGCAGTAGATTTTGCGCATCCAGGCAAGCACCCGGTTTCCGATGCTGATCTTGGAATTGCTTGTCATGTGTTTGACAGGACGCCAGGCAGGTACCAAACGTACACACACACACACACACGCATTTTGGAAGTGGCATTCCAAGCCTTCTCGGGAAATCCCATCGCCCTTCCGCGGTCAGCCGAAATATTCGAGCTTGTTTGGTTTGGTTTGGTTGCCTTTTGTTCCTTTGGAAGGTCTGCTTGTCCAGCTCGGCAGAGCCAAACTGAGCCCAAAAGAGATCGTTCACCCATCCGAGTGTCCACTTTTGGACCAAATTCATTTCTGGTCCGAACGGGCCCACCTCTACCTTTCCATAAATGACTCAAGTTTTCACGATCACGCTATAGACCCCAGACATCTTCGGGCCGCGGTTCCTTTGTGCGTTGAGCCCTTTCCAGGTGCTTGAAGTTTGGTGCCGCAGTGCGGGCATTTGGCTGGATGGGCCCCTGGTGCACGTGATGCAGGACCATTCCATACCGCAGGGGGTTAGGCGTGAATCTTGTCAGCCTTATCAGTCTCAGAGTCTTGCTGAAAGACTTCGCCCAGACCGCTGTTGGGCGTGCTGGTGAGTCTGTAGCCGGAAGCCCTCCTAGCCTGCACGCAGGCCCAACACCAGGGAGCATAGTAGCTCGACTTACGCCTGGCGCATATGTCAGCTCTCGGCTCCAAGCCAGGCGCAACACCTTTGTTTGGGGACGGGGATGCCTGCCGGCATGGCCAGCATGCTTCCTGTCCACATCTCTTTGCGCATCAACAAGCAACTCAAACCACCAGTGATCATCGCTGTTCAGACGCTCACAACGCCTGTGTCACCAAGAGTCAGTGTCTAGCCCAGCGTTTGCAGCCAACAGCTGTGTTTGCAGGCAAGAGGATTAAAAAAGGCCTCTTCAGGGCTCAGCCGAGAAGTGACACGCAAGCGGCTCACAATATTATTGTATTGAAAACAGTTCTTCAACAGTATCAGGCAGCCTTCAAATAGAAGAAATACCGCTACGTACATCTTTAGAATTCCCAGGTTGCCCGTGCAGCCAAGCATTCGATCCTGGATTTCACGTATTGACACAGATTAGACTTCCCACAGCGGAAGAACGGCCAACTTAGATACTAGCATCACCAAATGCCCGGATATGCCCACCCAGCGCTCATGTTGGAATTGGTGCAACGCCGCAGTTCCTCATTGCAGATTGCCAACGTAACCTGTGGAATTACAAACTGTTGCTGGCATGTTATGTTTTTTTGTTTTTTTTTTTTTTTGGGGGGGGGAGGGGCAGGAAAAACAAACACCCGCTCCCAAGTGTTTCAAGCTCATCAGGCAAAGAATGCGCAACTTGACGGGTTTGTAGGTCAGAGACAGTGTATGGCTTGTGGCGAACCACGCCTGCAGGCTGCTTTCACTTTGGCTTTTGCTCCCCTTTTAAAGGGTCCCGGGCGGCCTTCGGCTGGCCTTTGCGCAAACGCGATAGGAGCGCTCTCTTGCAGAGTCGTCTCCCTTGGTGGCGGTTGGCTTGATCATGGGCACGCTGCGCCGAGTCCCGAAATTATTGGCAGGCCATTCCTGCGGAATGTTGGCCAACGTGGACAACTGACAAGCATAGCAGCGTGAAGTAGAAGAACTGGCCCAAACCTACAGCGCAAACCTCCACCAGTTTGGTGGGCAGGACGGTGCCAGCATTTGCTGAGTGTTTGACACATTGTCATCCTGAAATCGCGCCAATCATCCTTCGCGCGTTCTGGCACAGAACTTGCAGACGAGGTACGTTACCTACTGTTGGGCCTACCTCCCAGCCATGCACCTCCCGGTCAGCAGCATGGGATCAGTGATTTTCCACTCTTCCTTCGTTCTGGCCGTGCTCTCTTACGAGTGCCTCGGCAGCAATTGGCCCATTTGGTGCTTTCCAGCGCCAGCTGGGAGTGGACGTGTGTTCGAGCTATCATTTTGCTGGCCTGAGGCGGGGAATCACCGTAGATCCTGGCTGCATCCCTGACAACTGGAGGAAGTCCGAGGATGGCAGACCTCTTTTCGAACTTGAGGGCGGCCGAGTCTTCATCTACGAACGCGGCTCTGGCTGAGTTGTCATGATGGCTGGGTCCTCAAGCTGAAACAACCATGGGGACACACAGTTGCTGCTATTTTGTTGCTTCCTTCGGAGTGTTGCTTCTTCGGGGTGCAATGACAAGGATTTCCAATTGCTGGCTACGTCGCCAGAGCCGAGGTAAGAAAAAGACCGGGCAGCTCCGGTTTTGCAGCAAGGAGATGCAGCTTGGACCCTATACATTTTTCACATATGCTTGGCATCCCTTTGGCCAAATTCCGCCTTTTGCTCGAGCTGTGTGGCCAAGGAAGTTCAAACCCGACAGAGCTGCTCGGACAGGGGAGTCAGGCGGGTGACGCTGAGCTGACCTGAAAGGGGCTATGTTGGTTTAGGCTTCAAGCATGCTGATGACTTTCTTGCACACTTGCAGTTAAGGCTCACTATTGCAGCCCGATGGGGAGGAATGTCCTTAGAATGGACCACTACTGCCCTTGGTTAGCAAATTGCTGCTTGGATCGCATTGGCGCCTTTAAAACTCGCAGAGCCTTGCAGAGCCTTGCTTCTTTCCCTTTCTCTTTCTCTTTGTCACATTGTCTTCCTCTCTCTTTCCATTTGTCTGGCTGTCTGTCTGTCTAACTGTGGTCTGTCTGGCTGTCTGTTTGTCTGTCTGTCTGTCTGTCTGCCTGCCTGCCTGTCTGTCTGTATGTCTGTCTGTCTGTCTGTCTGTCTGTCTGTCTGTGTGTCTCTCTCTCTCTCTCTCCCTCTGTGTTCTTACTCTGTCACACTTGTTCTCGCTCTCTCTCTCTCTCCCCCACTCTCTCTCTCTCTCTCTCGCCTTCTCGCCTTCTCTCCTTCTCTCTCTCCTTCTCTCTTTCTCTCATTCTCTCTTTCTTTCTCTGCATCTTCTCATGTCTCTCGCTCTTCCCCCCTTCAGCTCTCCATCGCCCTCCTCTCTTCCTCTTCCTGGTTGCCTGTATACAAAATTGCAGGTGGTGTTTGATTCGTGCAGGTGTTGGCTACCACAATCACAAGTACTTTTTGCTGTTTCTCTTCTACACGGTCGTGGCAACAGGCCTGGCCTCCGTGACGCCCACGCAAGCCACGCCGTTTGGCGTGGGAACCCTGCTAGGTACAGCAGACGTGGGCTTCTTCCATGCTCTCCATGGTCACTATGTGCTCAGCGGAGGGCATACGTTCCTGATGTACCAAGGTGCTTGACAGTTTTTGGCATCGCATGGTACTCCTTTGGCGTTGCCTACGTCAAAACGTGTTTTTTGGCAAGCTCATGTGGCAAGAAAACCGCAACTTGTGGGATAGGTCTTGCCTGGCGCCCTTCCATTTTTGTCAAAAAGCGAGCCTGAGCAATGATGTGTCCTGCAAGTCTACTAGCTTGAGGTGCCCCATGCTGAATTGTAAACAGCTTTGGACTTTAGACTGACAGATGGCATTAACAACTCTCTGAAGGTTCCCTATGGTTTTGAGGTGGGTGGAGGACTTGGTCCAACAAGCTGAGATGTGTGTGTAGGTTTTTTGCCCTAAGGTGCCTTCGTGTCATCGCTTCTCACCGTCTTGCTTGGCCCCTTCTTCGGATTTCACTGCTGGCTCTTGCGTCACAATATGACAACTATAGACGCTATGCTGCATGAATCAGGAAGTTTGGAAAGCGCACCCTTGCCACTCACCCCAGCCAAAAAGCCCGCAACCTTTCTTGGTGGCGTTGAGGGGGGAAACAGGTTGCAAGGAGCCCTGTCCCAGGGTACGCTCTGGCCATGAGCTGTTGGAAGC
>CAUJNA010000529.1:137500-151969 GCA_963377175.1 Effrenium voratum | reverse complement strand
ACAAGGACAATGGACAAGGACAAGGACAAGGACAAGGGACAAGGACAAGGACAAGGACAAGGACAAGGACAAGGGACAAGGGACAAGGACAAGGACAAGGACAAGGGACAAGGACAAGGACAAGGACAAGGACAAGGACAAGGACAAGAACAAGAACAAGAACAAGAACAAGAACAAGAACAAGAACAAGAACAAGAACAAGAACAAGAACAAGAACAAGAACAAGAACAAGAACAAGAACAAGAACAAGAACAAGAACAAGAACAAGAACAAGAACAAGAACAAGAACAACAACAACAACAACAACAGCAACAGCAACAGCAACAGCAACAACAACTACAACTACAACTACAACTACAACAACAACAACAACAACAACAACAACAACACCAACAACAGCAGCAGCAGCAGCAGCAGCAGCAGCAACAACAACGACATTAACGACAACAACAACAACAACAACAACAACAACAACAACAACAACAACAACAACAACCACGACAACAACAACAACAACAACAACAACAACAACAACAACAACAACAACAACAGCAACAGCAACAGCAACAGCAACAGCAACAGCAACAGCAACAGCAACAGCAACAGCAACAGCAACAGCAACAGCAACAGCAACAGCAACAACAGCAACAACAACAACAACAACAACAACAACAACAACAACAACAACAACAACAACAACAACAACAACAACAACAACAACAACAACAACAACAACAACAACAACAACAACAACAACAAAGGCGGTGCCCTTCCAAGGACACCCACACCCAGACCCATGTGGACTCCATGGTTTTTTGCCAAAATCTTGGGTTTTCCAGCCAGCTGGGGGCTAAAGATCGAGTTGGGCGCCGGTGGCGCATGAGACGAACAAATGGCAGGGCTGCGACTTCGAGATGCCGGAGGCGGTGACCTCCCTGGTGCGGAACTGCGTGCCCCGCGCCAACGTGCCCTGTGCGGCGGCCGCCCAGGCAGTGCAGGAGCTCTATGGGGATGTGGCGGCCCCTTGGCGGAAGGTGCTTCGACCAATACCCCACCAAAAGACTTGGGGTTGCCCCTACATGGGTTGCAGAGAGGGCCCCTCAATCAGAAACCAAGGGGTATATTTGTCTTTATTGACCAGGGGGGGGGAGTTGGGGTGGGGTGGGTGGATTGGCACGGTTTCGCGCGCCTCTCCCGTCTCAGGTTCTGGTGCGCGACAAGGCGGGCGAAGCAGCTTAAAACGAGAGGTAAATGGGTGTGGCTCAGAATTAAACAGCTGGGGTTACGCAGGAAAACCCCTTTCCTTTTGCTAGGGCTCCATCTTGGACCCCATTTTTTTGAGCCACACCCAAATGAGCCCGTTTTACAGAAGCGGAAATGCTGGCATATTGCAAGCGACGCGACCACTTGGTTTTCATCCTGCTTGGGGCTCCTGTACGTCAACTTGCCCATTTGTTGTTTGTCGAACGATGGTCAAAGAGGGCAGTGCATGAGCCAAAGTCCTGTCAGGCCTGTTTGTGGAAATGCATCCAAGTTGCTTTCAGTTTTTCGGACAAGAGTTTGAGGTGGCTGATTGCGCATCAAACAACGCTCTCATCCCACGTGAGACTGCCTCATGCTGTTGATAGTGGGGTTGCTGCATTTTCTTTCTGTTTTGGTGGGAGGGGTTGGTTGGGTGGACTGGGCCCATCAAGTCTTGGTCAGGCACATGGATCGGTGCTTTGGGGTCAGGGCCCACAACGAGACATGCTGCGATGATTTCCTTCCCTCCCCGAAATGGGAGGCTAAAAAGCGCAGCAAGTTGGTTCTGCCAGGTGTGTGGCCCGACCCAGACAGAGCAGTATGGTCCAGACAGAGCAGTATGGTCATATCCACGTCCATGATTCTCATGGACATGGCTGGGGTAGACTCAGGATACATTTTACATTTTACATGTGACTCAAAGTGAAGCCAACAATAAAATCAATAAAATATACATTCTATAACTGGTCCCCACTCTAATCATGGGTGGCCTTAGGGGGTACTCATATCCTAGGCCACCCATGGCTTGCCTTCTTCCCCGCCAGGCCCGGGCCTGGGGGGTGCTGGCGCCCGCTGCGCCGGAGCCCATCCGCACCACGCGGCCCGGGCAAAAGAAACGACGGGACCGGGGCTGACACCGGGAAACCGAGCCGAGGCACCGCGATGTCAATGCAAACATCTTCCAAAGGGAAAGTTGTCTTCCCCCCCACTCTGTCAGCTTCAAGGTTGGAGGGTGTTGCAGTCTGTGGCCTTGGTGAAGCCAGCCGCCGAGCAGAACTTGAGGTCTGTTGTTGAGCAACGCCACGCCACGGCATCCCAAAATAGGTGGTGGTTTGGATTGGCGGCTTGCGCTTTGGCTTGGTAGACGCTTTGGCATTGCAAGCCGGCAGGGCCAATGTGCTGAAATGTTGCATCCCCGAAGCCCATGATCATGTGGCCCCACAGTTTGTGAATCAGGGATGTTTGCAAGGCGGGTTGATTCAGTCTGCATTCCAGCTCATTCCGGATGTGCCCAGGGTGCATGCTCGCGACAGCTCCTGAGAGTGCTTGAATCGGGCCTTTGGGCGCCAAAGTCTCACATTCCAAGGCCTTGAGCATTGGATCGAAAATGAACTCGTGTGCTAGAATTGCTGGCCAGGGATCGGGAGATGGAGCTCGTGAAATGCAAGGAGGCTCCTGCTCGGCCATTCCCCGGTCCCAGCTAAGCGGCTGGGTCTCAGATGTTGCAGGTGCATACAAACAAAGCCCCTGCTGGGGCGCCCATTGCGGCAATTCAGTTGCCAAGACTGGGCTCATTGCTTTTTGCAGCGAGACCTGTCAAGGCTGAGAAGGCCGAACGCGGAAAGGAAAATGGCGCCATGGCAGCGCACGTGAGAAAGGTTTGTGCTTTGCATGTTCAGGGAAGTAACGGGAGCGTAGGCGAAGACATCCTGTCAAAATGTTAGCTTCACTCACAGGGTATTTGCATCTAAGTTTACAGCGGATCGCCGGGAACCTATGGACATTGCCACATGGCCACTTGCGTGTTTTTTTTCACTTGGGAACCTCTTTTGCCCGCTTGTACTTTTAGATTCTAGTCTTATATGCTTGGGCGTGCATGGGCAGGAACAACCAGCCAATTGCGCAGGAACAATCAACCAAGATCCAAAGTGCCAGGAACATCGTTTGCCAGGCAGAAATAGCTTCACCACACATTTGTCGAGTGGGAAGTTGCTGCCCTGCATCCAATGGTGAGCCAACCAGCTACTAGATCCACTGGGTTAGCTGGAGGCAGCGGGTGGCAGCTGGCATCAGCTGGCTGAGGCAAAATTTTATTTGCACCCGCAAGATATCCCTACAAAGGCACATCTTTCCCTACATTGAAGCGAGGCAGGGGGCCTTCCAAGTGGGGGTTGCCAACAGGTCAGGTGACTTCGTGACTTCGTGACTTGGTGACGGGCAAAACGGCCTGTCGAGCCTGAGGAGGGACTCTCGGGGACAGGGCCTCAGGGCGTATGGCCCCGAGGTGCGCAGCACCACGGGCTACGGCGGCTTCATCCAGCTGAGGGCGCAGGATGAGAGCGGCCTCTGGCACAGCGAGCGGAAGCTGCGGCTGGCCCAGGACGGGTCCCCGCTCGTCCGCTCCGTGGCGCTGGGCCCAAGCGTTTCAAGTGTTGCGCCAGTGATCCGTGAGAAGAGCGCGCGTGAACTATGGCCCGGCCCTGTTATGTCACCACGGCTTTTAATGAATTGTGGGATCCATTAAGGGGGTGCGTGGCTGCCGGCCATCGTTGCAACAATGGTGGACACGGCAGGATATTGTTTTTGTTCGCTGTCACCTATTACGGCCAGCAGTTCATTTTTAGCGCACACACACACACACACTTTTCAAGGTTGCCCCAGCACTGTTTGGCAATGAGATACTGTTCGTTTTTATTTTTGCGCGTGGCTCTTGCTGCTATCACGAAGTGATGGCACCAGGGCAGGGAGCCTTCGCGCATATGCTGAGATGTCAGGATCCTTTCCAGTTCGAGCTGATTCCAGGCCTGGTTAACATGGCACGCAGGCTTGCGCCATGTCCCAAGTTCGTTGCATGGCATTCAGCAGGCCGACAGGCCACCTTCGGAGTTGGTTATGCAAGGCATTTGAGGCCTCTCGCCCGCTTCCACTCACTCCAGGTGATTGGGGCCCCTGCCTGGTGCAGGATTGCAGCAATTTCAGCCTGGGCGAGAGGAGCGGGCATCTCGAGTCGCAAGGCAACACATGGTTGGCGTTTCCATTTGTGGGAGGTCACAGGTAGTTGCTTGGGATGTGGTCCTGGTATCTGTTTGCAGGTGGCCTTAATGCATGCACATCGCGCAATACATTGTGCGGAGCCTTGCGCCAACAAGATGTGTTTTCTCGTCATTCAAACTGGACATAAGTCGTTTTCAAGGGCATGAGCGCTGTGAGCCACCAGACTCTCAGGCAGTGTTGTGCATTCAATGTCGGTGGGGTCGACAAGTCTGAGTGAAACATGCCCATCGTGCAGGACGCGGCATTTTCAGTGCCAGGGGATGGATGGCAACTTCTACTCCACGGACTGCCAGTGGCTCTTGTTGCCTCAAGCGAAAAGACGAGAGCCCCTGCCAGGACCTCTGTGACACCTTGTGCGTGGATTTGCTGGCAGACTGGAGGGACAAAGATGGCGAAAGATGCTCTTCTGCATTCATGTTTTGAAAGTCACTCTTGGCACAGCTGCAAGTAGCAGATGGGGTCGTTCAAGCCACCTAGTTTTGCTTCAAATTTTGGACCAGCCAGCTACGATCCAACTATCCATGCATACCAGAAAGCATTTTGGTCAAAGTCCCTCTTTGCTCCGTCCTTTTTATGCTTGCTGCAAAAGGCAACACCCCGCCCAAGGCTGTGCTGCCTATGGCAGCAGGGGCTGGTGTTCCGACGGGTCCTATGGCGCAGGCGCGGCCTGAGGCGCTCTGAGTACGGGGGCGCCTTGCCCTTAGGCCAAACGCGTCTATTTGTTGCATTTTCTCAGTTTGAGGGCGAGATTGTCGCGGTTAACACTTGTGTTAAAAGTAACAACCGATAGCGGAAGGCATTTGAATCACACTCAGATTCGAACCTTGAGTGCCTGCAGGATGACACTGCTTGATTCATGCTCCGTTCGCCATTTTGGCGAATTAGCCAAATTTTTCTTTTTCTTTCCGACCTACCTGCCCTGCCTGCTCGACCGCCATGACTGCTCCAGCGAATTTCGCATCCATCGTGGAGGAGTACCAGCTCATGGAAATGACCGAGCTCGACCCGGATTATGAACGACTGTACCGGGCCCTTCAAGACCATCTTTCGATCCTGCCCGAGGCGGTCGGTCCGGGCAACATCTTGCAGGGCAATCAGGTCTGCAACCATTTCATCAACCATTCCGGCTGCAGGGGACGTGCACCTGCCTCTGCCCACCAGTGCGCCTTTTTGCATCCGGAGTTCGTTGATGCGCGTTGGATGCCGCGAGACAACATTTGTTACCGACATCTTCGACAACAGGCCCGACATCCAGAAGGCTTTTGCGACAGTGGTACCGAATGCCGCCATGTTCACAGCGACTCAGTCCTGCATGGTGACCTTCTTGCCTGGCTGCGCTTCGTGCACCATGCCAGACCCAACACCGGCGTGGGCATCCACTATGACACAGCCCACCGTGAATGGCGCTTTGTGTCCAGGCGGGAGGCCTTTGAAATCCTCCGCGACCACCTTCACGGCGAGTGGAACACGCCCACTCACCACACGAACGTTCGGTACCCCGATCCGTGCACCTACCAGATGCCATACGCGGTACCACGTGGCCCGCCAAGCACATTGAACCCGTCTCGCCAACGGAACAACACCCCCCGACAGCAGCGAGGCCGCTCCACACAACCGGGATACTCCCGAGCTATGACACCACCGCGGACCGTCAACTTCGCGACACCCACGGCTCGCGACACTCCCAGACAGGCCCGATTCCCGGAGGCGACCACCACATCGACCGGGCCCGTCCCGCACCACATGCCTTCACCACGCCCGCAACCCACCACACCATCCAAGGCGGCACCCCCCACACCATCCAACCAACATCACGACTTAGTCCAGTGGCTCCAGCCGCCAGGCATCGACCGTGACGACAGCACACAAGGCCTGCTGTCAACCCAGCGGGCCGGACACATCCGCGCGCGGGTACACGAAGATGCCACCTTCCTGATCAATCCGGAACTGCTACCGGAATTCCCCTCCGTCCTCGACCACATCGGCTTGCAATGGCACCTGACCAACTACGGCATCTTCTCGCGCACCCCCACCAATGTGTACGGCAATGACTTCGGGGGCCTTTTTCTTGTACCCGTGGAACCAACTACGCAGGTCACACCTCTCAGGAGCCTGCTGCGCTGGATTATCCAGCAACACGTTCACCAACAACTCCAGCTGCTCAACAGCGCCAACCGGCAGCACATGCTACAACAACTGACCTGTTCCTGGCTTACCTTCGGGAGGCAGCTCTGTCGCGCCTCCCGGCGAGACCCTTTTGTGGACAACATGGCAATCACCTTCGGGGAGACCATCATTGAGACCATTTCCAATTTCCTGACCCCCGAACAACGCACCATGGCGACCATCGAGGGCATCCTGCTCGGCCCCGACGGACACCTGCGCTTCAACCGGGAGCTCTAAGACTGAGCAGAGCCAGGACTCCCGCTACTGACCAGGCGGCACCGAGGAGCCCCCAAACCAGCTACCCTAAGTTGACCCACCAAGTCCATGTCCCGTGCGATGGTGGGCCAGCAATAGGGCGATGACCCTCATACCGCACAGGTGACACCCATGCCTAGGCGACCGCCTGAGGCCCCCTTTTCCCGAAGAGAGATCCATCTTCGGACCGCGCAAAAGCGCTGAGTGCCTCGAGCCCGGGTCGACCCTCTTCGTCCCCCCTGTTTGATTCGAGAGGATACCCCTTGACAAACCGACCCACTGCTGAGGCCCATTCTGCGGTGACCAATCCCCACTCGCCTGCCCCGAACCCGACCGGTCTTTCACCCCACTTCGGATCCCCTGTGGATTACCCTCGGTTTCTTCGGGTCGGATCCCTGATGACAAACTGGCCGACCCCGGTCACCTTCACACCGCAGGGAGTTGGTCCTACGGGACAGCTCCACCCCTCGGGATGACATTTGTGCCGGTGTGGCGTGTCATCTAACACGACGTTTGTGCCGGTGTGGCGCGTCGTATAACACGACGTTTGTGCCGGTGTGGCGCGTCGTACAGATCCCCCCCATCAACGGGCCATCCTTGGACCCGAGTCACCAAGACACTCCCCCCTGGCCCGACCAACCCCCCCCCCTTGACTCACACCCGGCACACTACCGACTCCTGCGTGAGTTCGGCAAGCGCCACCTCCAATTCCGAAGGAATTTTCAGGCTGGCTTTTGTGTATCCGATATCGCACCCCCTTCGCACAACATGGCACTTCGCGAGACCGACGCAGTCTGCGAGCTCCTCCTGCGGTCCTACAACACCGGCGTCCTCTCGAGGTTCCAGACCTTCCGCACCGAGAATCCCCGCCTCTCCACCACGGACGCGATCGACCTCTTCATGGAGTCGACCAACACCGAGCCGGACACACGGACACGCTACCTGCTGCTGGACTGGCACAACCTGAATCCAACACCAGCCACACTGCAGTGCTCGTTCTGCCAGATCCCATACCAATCCCAGTACATCATGCCCCTCTGCTTCTCAGAGGAAACCGACTGGCGAAACAAGTGGGTCGGGGCGTGCTACGGGTGCGCTACCTGCGACACCAGTAGCGTGCCATGGTTCCAGTTCGAGGAGCTCCTGGCCGACCCGAACTCCCTGATTGCAGAACACGCACCGTACAACACCATCGCAGAGCACCCCGACCTCGCGGCCATGATCAGCGACCATACCATCGCCCCACCGACCTTACAGATTGCGGTGCCAGAGACGGACGACGCTCACGACGCCTACATCACCGTGCACAGGTGGGACCAGGTCAACCGCCGCTGGATCAGGGTACCAGCCCTCGACGTGAAGAACCGCCGGCCATTCACCCTCGAGGTGTTCAGCAAGCTGTGCCGACGAGCATGGCGACGCCGCTTGGACTACATGACCAACAAGGCCGTCGGCACCATCCGCACGAACACCCACATGGACATGATGGACTCCTTGCGCGAGATCCACCCCGGAACCTCCAACAACAACCTGCGCCGCCTCATCAGCGACCACTCCAAGTTCCTCGCCGAAACCATGTGCCTCGACCTCATCAACCTGGCACCCGAGGACCGACGAGACCTTTTCCTCATGTTCCACAAATGGGAGAGGCAGCACCTCACCGAGGCATTGCGCGCAAACAGCACCGGGACCCTCCTTGAGTTCTTGGACTCTGACGACTATCCCACACACCTCACCGATTTCATCACCCGCGTCCTCCCGTCCACCGACGAGCACTTTATCTGCCGACGTCAGTCGTGCAAAGCGGTGGTACATTCGTCACATTGGCTGCGCGCCACCGCCAACATCACCGAGCACGGCCAGTTCTTCTGTCCCGAGTGCCTCCAGCAATACCACCCCTGGAAAACCTACAGTGACGCCAAAGCCGCATCCCGAGGGGAGGCCCTGACCGCAGCCGGCCAAGACGACACAGAACGCTTCGTGCCGGCCCAGAAGTGCCTCGTGGTACGCGCCACCGCTGGAGCACACGAGACGGACCAATTGGCAGAGGCCATCACCGGCGACGACGACCGGCGCTACATGCTCTACCTTCTTCGCTGGGAGGAGGACACGACCGGCAAGCTCATCCAACAGATGAAGGTCCACATCAACGAGATCGCATCCGACCTGCGACAAGCCAAGGACCCCCGCGCCTATCTGGCCGACATGATCATGAACAACATGCAGACGGCTCAGAAACTGCCATACATGCACAGGACCTTCTGGACCCAAGAGAAGCTGGAGCAAGTCGCCCAGCGCAACCTGGGACGCATCAAGCCACTCCGAGTCGACCTGCTCCCCAGCCAGAAGCGACAACGCCACCAACCCGCCACGCCCTTCTACGACATGCGGCGCTATCGCTACGACCCCAGTTCCACCCGCATCCTTGAGTCCTCGGACCTCGCCAGAGTGATGGGGCTGTGCTTTTGCCGCCTCAAGCTCTGGACCTGCCAAGACCTCGAGGGGGCGGACCGTCTCAACCACCTGAGCGCCCTGTGACGGACCTCGACCAGCACCGCAACCACTACGACCCGAAGGGCGTCCGTGTCCCGCGCGAGCCCGGAGGGTCCGACCAACGCGGTTGCCTTCGCACGACCCATCTTCCTGAACCTGCCGCCGAAGTGCAACCTCGTTTGGCGGTACGTCAGGACACCCGTGCAAAGAGCAAAAGGCGCACCACGTGTTTGAAGCCAAACACCCCTAAATCCCCCCGAACTTTTGCTCACCCTGATTGTTTGCATTGTGCTTTAGTCTCCACGTGTGGCAAACCTTTGATACATTTGACATAGCCATTTTTGGCCCCTCTCGGCCCTTGATACAGATCACCCCGAGATGACGTTCCGTGATATTCGAGCATGGCTACACCAGCGGTCCTTGCTGGCGATCGCCCCGCTCGTTGCCCTAGCCGGAATAGACGACTTGGCGACATTCCGCAACATGGACCGGGCTGCATTGGTGCGGATCGGCGTGCCACACGACCTGATCAATCGACTCCTGGGCGACGACCAACTGGTCCTTGACTACATGCCCCCGGTCCGGCGCGACATCCAACCATATCACACCACACGACACGGCTCTCTCAACAGAGCCATTGCGGCGGGAGCGCCTACCTCACGCGAGCAGGCCCTACAACTCCTAGAAGACGAGACATACGCACCCTCCAGCCGAGACCCCAGATTAGCACGCTGGAAGACTTGGTGCCAGATTGCGAATTCCTGGGACATGCCACCTGCCCCACTCACCGTGAAACTCGTCAAGGCGGCGGGGGCATCCTTCAAAGCCGGCGGATACCGCTCCTTCCAGAACTACTACACGCAGGCTCGACAGGAACACCGACGACTTACGGGCGAAGACCCCGCAGCCGACATCGAGCAGGCCATCACCGACGTCAGCCGGTCGATCCGACGGGCACAAGGACCCACACCGTTTAAGGACTCCTTCCAACTCGAGCTCCTGTCGGCCGATCAGTTCCCCGTGGACCAGGACGACGGCCTCGACTCCATCGCCTACGCCCGCGACGTCACCATCATCGGCTGCTGGTGGCTACTTCGGGGACTCGAAGTCGCCTCAGCACAGGTACACCATCTGTGGACCCAACAGACAGCGCTGGGTAAGCGCACATACCTCACTCCCCATCCAGAAGAACGACATAACTGGCATGTGCGTGACCAGATCTCATCCGTGCACCTGTCCAGCACTGTCCCGACTGTGCCCACATCATGCAGCACAACGTCACATGCGACGACTACATCGACACCTGGGACGCACTCCACCGGGCGACTACCCACTGTTCCCCGGACCAGACGGACAAGCCATCCCCAAGGCAGACGTCATCGAGCTCTTCCGCAAGGTCATCGGACTCACCGGAACTATCCTTACCCGGACCGATCCCAGCGGCACCTTGCGACAGCGATTCCATGAACACGTATGCCGAGTGTCGGGCGCCCAGTTCCTGACACGACTGGGCTACAACAAGGAGACCGTACAACTCGTCGGCCGATGGGGATCCGAAGCAGTGGCCCGCTACATCCAGGAGTCCAACCTCGATCGACCACCAGTGGCGCATTCCCAGAAGGAACTCCAACACCAAATCGAGGACGTGGTCAAACGGCACATTGCCGTGTTGCATAACACCTTTTGGGTCGTCAACACCGACTCCAACAAGGCACATCTGCCAGCAACTGACGAGGACTGCATCAACTCAGCTATGTGGACCACGCAATGCGGATGGAGGTATGCCACCGGCCGCTACAAGAAGATCCGCACCAAGCCGACCAACAACCTGTGCGGATCCTGCTTCAAGTTCGCCACACAGGCCGACCTCGATGAGCTCTCAGACCTAGGCGATTGATACCAGGAGCCTGAAAAGCGGGATCGCCGGTCGTTGCTACTTCCTTTTGGGGGGCCCCCCTTCCCTTTTCCCTTTGTTCTCACCCCCCCCTCTAAGGAACGGCCTTGGTAACCCAGCTTGGATGACACTTTGATTCCTGAGTCCACCGCGCTGAATTAGGCTCCATTTTAGGCCCCAACGGCACATCCAATGTGCCCGCGAACACATGGCGGCTCCCCCTTCACTTGATGACATCCTGACCGAAGCGGGATTCGCACATGACGAGGTGTTAAGATCATACCTTCACCACATACGGGTGCGGTCAGTTGACGCTCTCGCCCACATGTTCGCCGATGGCGACGCACTGAGCACGTGGGTAACCCGTTTCACGACAGCAGTCCAATTCGGCGACCCACAACAGACCATGCACCTTGGCACCAACGACTTGGTCCTCGGTACCACGGCATCACTCACGGCAGCCTGGGTACGCTGTCGCAATGCACAGCCCCCTGTACCAGCTCCTCTCCACACCCAACCGTCACAAACGACACCAGGGACACAAACCGCCCCAGCCGCGGATCCCAAAGTTCCCAAGGAACTCCCACAGGGCGTGTACGCGGAACTCCTACGCCAATACAATACACAGACAATCAACGGCAACAACCGCAAGTTCCCAGAGGAGGTCATCCTCGGAGCCGACCGCGCCATCGCTCGCATGTGGCACGAACATCACAAGAGCAAGCATTACACCGCCCCATCGTTGGGAGAAATTCTCACCCAACGGACATTCACAGCCATGGGCACAATCAACAATTCCGCCAAGGACCGTAAGAGCGAACGGACCCTCACGCTCGATTCCAACAACACGCTGGTCGAAACCACGCCCAGAGACTGGGACCCACAGAACCTGATGATGATTCTTGACGGGTTGGAGGCCATTCGATGGGCATGGACCTTCATCCAGATCGGGGACGAAACCGACATCAACGAATTCATCGACAAATTCTGCCGCATCACCCGTCAACACCAGCAGCGCTTGCTCCAAGTCAAAGACTCCTGGGAAACCTTCACATGGCAACTGGCCATGAAGATGCGGTCGGGGGCCACCTTCAGCAAAGCTACCAAGGAACTACTGGCCGACACGACCACGATGAACGACATCCTTTCGCAACCAGCCAAGAAACAACCACGGACAGAGACCCGACGTCCACAGAACAACAGTAACCAGTATCGACAACCCAAGGGCAGAGGCAAGCACACCTGGGGCAACAAAGGGTACCAGACCACTTCGTACCCATACAACAACCAGCCATACGCGACCTGGGGACCAACCCAATTCGCCATCCCCGCCATCCCCTCGATGCCTACAACCCCAGGACCCTCGTTCAAGGGCGACACACCCAAAGGAAAGAAGGGGTCCGGGAAAGGCAAGAAAGGCACCAAATCCCACGGGAAGAACAAGGCGCGTTAGGGACAGCACGGCCCAGGGGACCAGTCCCCTGGAGCCGACCCGGCGCGTTGCCTCCATCTTACCAGACAACTCATACAACACACGCCCATTATCCTGCTCTCAGTTTTCGACGGGATCGGCACAGTGTCACTTGCCCTGCACCAACTGGGCGCCAACGTCTCCCACTGTTTCCGGTGGGAAACCGATCAGTCCTGCAATCAGCTACCTCATTCACTCTTCCCCACGACGCACATGGGCGCCGTAGAAGATTTTGACATCGAACAACTGGCTGCGATCATCCAGGACATACCCAATCACGAGAGACACATTATCCTCTTCACCGGTGGCCCACCGTGCAAGGACTACTCCAACATTAAACGACACCAACCGGGCCGGGCTGGCTCACAGGGCGGCCTCTTCGACACCGCACTCTCCATCCGCGACGACATTCAGAACAGATGGCCACATCAATCGCTCACCCTGCTAGAGAATGTCGTGCCTCACCCCGAGGTACGCGACGACTTCGACCAGCTGTCCCACTCCATGGGCCTACGCCCAGTCCTGATCGACGCGGCCGACGGACAAATCATCTCTCGTCCCAGAATCTGGTGGGCCTCGGTCGATTGGGAATCCTTGCCTGCCACATTGAGCAGGCATACACCTTGGCAACTCTCCATCGACACTCAGCTGTTCCCACCGGTGCTCTTCAATCCCATTGCAGCCGAACTACAACCAGACTGTCACATCCGGGACTTTGACCCGCCGAGTGTCCTAACACACGGACAACTCTTCCACTGCCTTACCACCCAGGCCAGTACGGACGAAGGCCGCCCACCACCACGCAGCCAACAACTACCAGACGACACATGGCAACGGTGGCAAGCCGACCACAAACAATTCGCCCCGTGGCAATACCAACAGAAATACCTGGTCCGGAAACACGGACACGACTGGCAAGTCGCAACACCCGAGCACCGCGAAGCAATGATGGGATTCCCGCGCGGCTGGACGGGACCACACAACACCGACCGGACCAGGAACACCATGCTGGGGAACTCCTGGCATGTGCCCACAGCCATGTGGATCCTATTCCTTTTGCTACTACAGCCAGCCTTCGGGATTCCCCCGCCCACGCAGCGGGTACGTCGCGGCTCCCTCGGAATGATGGTCGACCTCTGGCTTCACAACCCACGACCATGGGGACCACCTCCGAGAGCATCAGAAACGCTACATATGCCACAGAACGACTGGCAGGACCACTTGACCTGGGCCAAACACCACGCGACCTCGCTGCAACAGCCCCAGCACTGCGACCCGACCATTTTGTGGGCCATCGCAATGCAAAGGACCATACCACAACTGCCACAACTACAGCACAACGTGTTACGCGACATCGCGGACCTTCGCGATGACCTGACTACGGATACACTTGCATGGTTCGAACAGCTGCCCCCACACTGCCAGCGAGCCTATCGACAACCGAAGATGATCACTCAGGTACCACTCATGACACACTTGCTACATTTGCTTAACTACCCACAGGCACAACTCCTGCACGAGGAACTCTCTCTAGGCTTCGACCTCCTGGGGCCTCTGCGACCCGGAGTCAATTGGCACATTCGCCACGACCACAAATACCTGGACCCATGTGACCTTGCAGAACTCAGGTCATTCAACAAAGCCTACATCCAGCGCAAATTACAACAACACAAGATCGACGACCACTGGACTCTTATGGCCACCGAAATCGCGGGGGAAGTGGCCCAGGGACGTATGGCCGGCCCCTTCGAGGCACCGACTCATTGGACCTCTCGCACAGTACCCCTGCACCTTTTCCCCCACACCAGCCGGCTCCTTCCTATCCCACATCGCGATCCCATTGTGGCAGTCGCATTCAGCATACAACAGACCGGATCGGACGGAAAACCCAAAG